>CM031243.1:434835537-435034895 GCA_018340775.1 Taxus wallichiana var. yunnanensis
TCTAAAAATATATAGATCTATAAGTCAACTATGCCAGTCATTGTTCTAAGTAAAAACCAACTCTATACTCAAAAAGAGAGATTGACAACATTCAAGTAGAAAAATCGAGCTATTGAAGGCTCACCACAAAGGAACAATATGAAAGCATAGCTCAAGTAAAGAGAAATAATCAAATGAAAATAGGTATTGAACTCTAAAATGTCACTTCTGGAAAAAATTGAGACACGTCGAAGTCCTCACAGAGCTCCATGGAACATAGAAATGCGAGATCCAAATGAGTAACCAAAACCGAGTTTGAAGTACTGAGTTGAGATAAAAGATAAAGAAAACATTGCTCATAAAACTATTGTAGGAGAAAAATGGAAGATACATGTATAAGGCTTAGAAAGCAATAATTATAGAGTTCAAATGGAACAACCCAGATGGCTACCTCAAAAAAGAACTTACAGAGATCAATATACCAGTTCTCGATCTCATATCAACTTCCAAACCTCACAGAATATAAAGATAACTAGAGATGTTGGCCATTAGATCCTACATAATAGATCAAAAGAAGCAAAGAATGATGAATAATCATTTCCCGAGGGTCGAGCTTAAATCTCCAACAATGGAGTCAATTTTTTTTTGCCAGGGTTTCACCGCACTTTGTGAGAAAGCTAAATGATCAAACTAAAAAGAGCTTAAGCCTTTAACTCTTTCACTTTAGTGAATGTAACCTAACTCAACCACTGTTGATAATTGATGGTTCGAGACTAGAAGTATAGAGATCTAGGGCCAAGGATCAAACATAGAAAACAAAGCAATCAAACCATGGTTAGTTCCTCTCCTACCAACATTCAATGCACATGAAACCCTAACCACGAAGTGGTAAATCAAGGAAAATCAAAAACAGAGGTACAAAGATCAAAGGCCCGTTTCCATTTTAAATATCCAAGAAAACTTGACAAGGATCAAGTTCCCACCAAAAAGTGTAATGAGGGTGAGTCATAGTGAGAGGAAGGGGATGGCCCACGTGTCCTCCAAATAATAATCATGGTGAACCATCATATTGTTAATGATCACCGAAAGATGAATCTCTAAAGTATATACCATGCAATATATCAATTAAAATAAATGTCGGCCACATTGTGCCCAATGATCACCTAAAAGGTGAATTTCAAACTACATGCTACCAACTATTCAAAAACCGACACATATATACATGTGTATAATTATCAAAAGGTGGTGGATATAATTGGCATGTGCCATATCAAATGGTCGACCCCTTAATATTATGCTAAGTCACACAAAGTGGCAAAACCATGGTGGAGTGCGAGAGATGGTCCCCACTTCAAGGAGGTTGGGTTGAATTTCAAATTTTATCCATGTGATCACTAGCAAACAGAATGGGTGTCAGCATCAGAGACAAAGGTGGTCCCAGTCAGATTGTTTTGGATGAATTATTTTGCAAAGTATTGCAAATAAATGTAATTATTTTGCTCACATACAGGAGTTGTATTTTTGCATGCCTTCACAACAGGACAAAATAGAGAAGAAGACAAAGTTGCATGTTCATGGAGAGATGCTTGCCTAGCAAGCAATCTTATTTTTGGAAAAATTATTCACCCATCCTTATTAAAAATAGAACAGTCAACTTGAGTTAAGAAATGTAATCAAAGGCTATTAATGCCTCTTGCACTATTTTGTATTATTTTATCCTTTTATTTATTATTAAATAAAGGATAAAATTAGGTTGCATGGGCGAGTACAACCTTAGGCTATTTTTAGGAAGGGTGGGAAAATTTATTTTGCTATATATTGTATGCCTTTGCAAAGCACAAGGATGGCTAGAGGACTTTTGGATATATGAGTACTGAAGCAAATTTTGCCAATTTTGCCCTCTGAGTGTGAAGTGTTTTCTGCCTTTCCAATGTTACTTTGTAGTCTTGTATATGTTATATTAATCTTGTGAATGCGAATTCCTTGATCAACCACCTTACCTTGTTGTAAATTTCATTCTTTTCCGCAGGTTTTAAATTTTAATGTGCATGTTAACTTATTAGTAATGTTGTGACCTCCTCGGTTTAATCAAGTGTTTTTCCCTTGAATATTATGTAGAAAAACTATTGGTTTGTGCATCAAGAATCCTTCATGGATCAGTTAGCTGCATATACTCAATCAAAGCCCTCATAAAATTTAGTGTATCACCTTAGTTTTAATCATTTTTTCAATTATCTTTACCCTCAAACTCCCATAAAGTAGTTTAGGATACACCAATAAGGAATTGGCCTTTATACCAGAGACTCACCTCAAAATAGGTATACCCACAGACCTGAGGTGTTTCCATTATATCTACGAAAGAGAGATCATTTGTGCAAGCTTAGAAAACATGCATCCATCTCTCTACATGGTGCACTTTCGAGAGATAACAATTTTGTCATTCCGGGTGGGACTATGAATCAGATATGCATGCAAGTTTCAGATCTATAGTAGATTTATAGTAAATTAAAAGTCAATTTCGGGAGCAACGCGCACTAACTTATTCTAAATATTTTATGATCTTTGGTAACTCTGATAAAGCTGAATTTAGACAAGTATTACAGCATGTTCCATGCCTAAAGTGACTACAAGATCATCGGTAAGAGGAATTCCTTCTAATTTTGTTTCTTTACCTTTGAATTTTTCTAGAAGGAGAAGAGTTGGTAATACTTTCCTTATAATAGACCTAGTTTTGGTAACCCTCCTCCTAATATTCCTTCACCACGCATAAATTTTTCTATCAATATACTAGTTTTTCCAATGGCCCAACAACCACCCAGGAATTTTGTGCCCTTTACTAATGGCAGCCCTAATTAGTAATTCCAGTTTATCATGATATTCCCAATGTTGCCATGAAAATTTTATGATCATTTAAGGGTGAAAATGAGGTTACACTAGCTAAGCATATCAAAGATGTTGTCTACCTATGTGCAGTCCATAATATAACTCATGAAGACATAGCCCTAAGACTCTTAGCTACATCTTTTAAAGGGAAAGCCTTGCAATAGTATAGAAACTAGAAATTAGAAGCATAAGGAACTTGGGATATTTTAGGTGAAAAATTCTGAAACAATTCCAAGACAACTCAGATCATTTGCCTCTCTCATTGAATAGTTATCTACTATTAAAAGAGCTCCAATGAATTTATGTCTAGTTTCAATATCTATTTTGCTAGAACTTGGGAGAGAATTAGCAAGTGTTAAGCCTCAAGTTGATCATGCTTTCCTTCATTATATAAGAGCATTAAACAGTGATATTTTGACTATGATTCAGTTAATGGGTGGAGAGACATTCAACATCTTATGATATTGTTATCCGAGATGAAAATAGTCTTATACAAGATGGAAAGTTAGCACTAAGACCATCAATGCCTTTATAGCAAATTTAGCACCTATTCCTCTCTCGCTTTATTACAATCGTGAGAACCCACTGTTGTAGATCCATCGATGATGTATTCAAAGATTGCACAACCACTAGGGAATAAGATGATTTCAATTGAGAACAATATTACATTACCTAGTAGACCCTCAAGGTTCCTTATTATCCCTACCACAGTATTTAACAAAACAGCAACCTTACAAAGAAAGGTAGTTTGACCCAAAGGCTCCTAGTTCTTCTAATACTTTAGTTCTAATTAATATGGATACAGAGGAAAGCCTTTTAATCAACCTCATTTAGTTGCAAACTTTGTCCAAATGATTTTCGAATCTAAATCTTGTTGTACAACCTCAATCCAGAAACATTGTTTTATGCCTCAAATGGAGGGTGGGCAATAAGTAAACTCATGTTCAGAAAGCACCTGAATAGAATTTAGTCATCTTTAATGAGGATGATTTCCTTACAATCATTACTAGGGCTCAAGGAAGGGCTTCTAAAAATTAAAAACAACAAAATATGCCTATCTTCCCTACTGTCACCTGACAAGACAACAACTAAAGTCAACTAACAACCCTATTACTCCCAAAAATTGTAGTGTCCTAGTTCATAAAAATCATCAAAAATAGCTACAACCTGATCCAAGAAGGTTGTTTATACCTCAGATATCTAAGGAAGCTAAAGCATAATCAATTTTCACTAAAGCCTACTAAGATAGTTGATTCTGCCTCAAGATAGTTGGTTCTTTTAACATTGTTGATGTAATGAAAAATCATAATGTTAACATCTCAATGTGGGACGACTCCTAAGTATTCCTAGACAACAAGATTTACTTTCTCACTTTGAAATAGCTAAACTACATGATTTCTTCAAATACAACAAAGAAGGAAATTCGAAGAAAGCAGATATGGTCCTTAGAATGTTTAAACAAGACCATATTAAGGAAGTTAAGTAGATGGTATAGAAAGTTACGAATGCTCATGACATTAAGAAACCACCACCATTTTATTTATCACTAATTATTGGAGAACATTTAGTTCATAACTGCATGGTTTATAGTGGTGCGAGTAGTGTAGTTATGCCAAAAGCTATTTCAGAAAAATTAGGATTGCAATATGAGCTCAGAAAGGAGTGTCTTACGACTTGATGGAAGCTGCAACTAAACAATTGGTATAATCAAAAATTTGGAGGTAACATTACATGCTTGCCCAAATGTTTCTATTCTACAAGATGTTCTTGTTGATATATTTACCCCAGGTAAATATAAAACTCGGCAAAGAAGCATGTCGGAGGGTTGGAGAACCCACATTGAAATCGGGTCTCGAGTCGGGAAATACATGGCAAGAAACATGTCGGAGGCGTTGGAAAACTCGACATCAAAATCATGTCGGAAGGGTTGGAAACCCAACATCAAAGGCATGTCGGAGGGTAGGAAAACCTGAAATCAAAGGAAATAGGGTCTCAAGTCGGGAATACACGGCGGGGGGAAGATAGAGAAAGCAAGCAACTTTCGAACTTCTGCGATTAAGTTCATCTTCCGCCTGTAAACAAAGGAAATCTCTAAAATCATGCGGAAGTGGGTTTTGGGAAAATGAAAACATCAAGCAGCATGTCAAGCCATCCTCCAAGCCCGATGCAAATGTAGAGGAGAACCCCCAAACCCAATGGGCGAAGCCCCCACGACACGGAAATATTCAGATCGCCATAACTTTTTGTAGGGAGCTCGGATTCACAAGGTCAGACTTTTCGGAAAGCTCTAGGCGTCCTCTACCCAACTACGATTGGATATCTTTAATTAGGTGGGAACAAGTTCTTAAAAATGTAAAATACACTTCGCCACTGTTGGGTTGTTGAGATTCTCACCTACCGCCATATTATGATGAGTTAGGTGCAGTCTTGGAGGTGGTTGGGGTAGAATTTGAATCATCCTCTTCTCCTTTTTTTTTTCTCATATAAATGGCAAGGAGAGGCTCTTTGTAAAGTGTTGGACATTTTCGTTTTGCACCATCCCCCTTTCTTCCCTTGCTTTCAGTAAAGAGAATTCGTGAGTTTTGAACCTCCCATGGAGAATACAGTTCTTCTTCCGCCTCTTACACCGCGAATGTATTGTATCGACTCTTGAGCAATAATATATATATGTTTGTGATTGAATTTTTGACCCTCTCATGTATTCGTTGTTGCCATTTTGATCTCTTATTGCGGTTTGGTTACCTGTGCATGATGTTTGTATTGCATCTCTGTGGTCTGTGTTAAATTTGCAAAGTGAGTGTTTAACATTCCTCGGTGCATCACCTCCGTAGTTTAGGTTTTATTTTTATGCATTCTCTACCCTGTCTCCTTGGCAAGTTAGATTAGGTTTTGGTAAACCTCTACGTTTTAGCATCTAAATAGAGGAATAGGAGAGTCGGCCTTCATCAGGTGAGCTTTTCCAATTCATGATCCACACTTGAGAAAATCTCCATGTTGTGCAATCTTGAGATTCTCAACCCATCGTGTTGCGAGTCCCGGGGTTGTGATTCGACACCAACGATTACTATTGTGGAGTTACTGCATACTTTGTTTTATGCTTATCCTGGAGATTTCATAGAAAAAATAGGAGGTTATCTCTCTTGATTAGTCCTTATTTTCACCACACGTTATGGAACTAAGGTTACTATCAATTCAGAGCCATTGGCCGAGATTTCACATTGAAGCCTCACTTTCAAATGTAGTGGTTAATTATTCAGCCCTGGATCAAGTCTAATTTTGATAAGGTAGCTCATGTTTCAGCGTTAGATGGTGTTTCTAACATGTTTATGGATGAAAAGATATAGTGAATAACATGTCCATGATCCTTTTAAAGAAGTTGAAGACCATATTTTAGTGTGTATTGTATGCATGAAAAAATACACCACTTCCATTTTGTCTAAAACAAAAAAATAGAAGGAATTTGGAAGCTTCATTTTGATGGAGCTAAGAAAAAAAAGGGGACAAGGAGCAGGTCTAATGCTCACTTCCCAAATGAACGAAAATTATTTCTTAGCTTTGAGTCTCAATTTCATGTACTTGTAATGTGGTTGAATACGAAGCATTAATTCATGGATTACTTTGGGCGAGAAGAGAAAGGTATCAACACATTACAAATCTTTGGTGATTCGAGTTGGTCATTAATCAAGTAAAAAGTTTCAATGTTTATAAGAATCCACTAATGAAGTCTTAGAGACATACGAGTTTGAGACTTAATGAAATATTTTGAATGCTATTAACATTCGAGTCTATTCCTAGAGCTGAAAACAAGCATGTAGATAGAATTGCAAATAGTTGGGGCTAGTTTTTGAAGTGCTTAGAACATATTGATAAACAAAAAATCCAGCCTCAATTAAAGTTAATTTATCAGGCCTTCAATACCTGATAATGATTTACGATTGGAAAGTCTTTGAAAATGATGATCAAATCTGATTTTTGTAGAGGAAGCTAAGTTTTTACGTAGTTAATCGGGATAAATTACAGCACATTTATATGGTGATCAGATTGTTCGATTGAAGACAAATAAAGCGCCTCGAGGTCTGGTCACATTGGAAGACATCTTGATCTTGATGATCGAGTTAAGAAGGTCAAAACTAAAATGTCAACTCACTTGATAATTATGAAGAAATCTTGGTTAATGAAGGGAAAAAGCTATTTCTAGGAAAGGTATGTTCCTTAACTGAGAAAAATATTCATTTATTAATCTTTGCAAAGAGTTTAATTATGTCTTTTGCTTAGAAAACCAAGACTGAAAGGATTTGATCCCAATCTAGCACAACATACAATCAAGTTACAACCAAATTCTAAATCATTAAGATGTAAAAACAGAGGCTGTAAATCTCAAAAATAGAACCTCTAATGAGAAAGAATTATCTAAATTGATGAATCGGGTATTATCTTTCTAGTTAAGCATTCAAGTTGGGTAGCCAATCTTGTTCTATTAGGAAGAAGAACGATGAAATCAAACTATGTGTAGATTTCAAGAGATCTTAATAAAGCTTCATTCAAAGATCATCACCCACTCCGAATATGGATCAAATTTTGAGAGCAGTCTCAAGTTCAAATAGACTACCTCTTCTTGATGGTTACAGTGGCTATAATCATATTTTAGTTCAAGAAGAAGATAGATACAAAACAACTTTTACTACCAAGTGGGGTACCTATGCTTACAAAAGAATGCCTTTCGGTCTTTCAAATGTTGGTGCAATGTTTCAATTGCAATGGACATAAATTTTTGCAACTTGTTAAATAAATGTATTCTTGTTTATTTGGATGATATTACCTGTATTTTCAAAAAATCTATGAAGAACATCTAATGCATTTAAGGAAAACCTTTTAGTTGTGCGAGCAATTTGGAATATCCTTAAATCCTCTGAAGTCTATCTTTTCAGTACATCAAGGTAAATTACTTGGCCATATTGTTTCTAATCAAGGTTTAGCAATTGATCCTTTCATAATCAAACTATATCAAAACTATCATTTCCTCATCATAAGAAGGCATTACAGAGTTTTCTTGGAAAAATCAACTTTGTTAGAAGATTGTTCCAGATTTTGCAGCAGCATTGGTTAAACCGTTAACAACTATGTTAAAGAAAGAGAAACTTTATCTTGGACCAATGAAGGAAGAAGGTTTTGAAGCAATAAAAACATCTATCTCCCAGGCTCCCACTCTTGCAAATACCAATTTTGATAAGGATTTTACAATGTATGCACTTGTAGAGGGGCTAAAACAATCTCAGCTATTTTAACCCAGGTTAATGATGAAAATATTGAGTAGCCAATTGCTTTCTTTGGATAGAGTTTGCATGATTATGAAACAAGGTACACATTTCTTGAAAAATAAGTACTTTCAATAGTCAGAGGACTAAATAATTTTAAATACATGCTTTCAAATAATAAAATTCATGTTCTTATTTCTCATCCAAGTGTGAAAGCTTTCCTTTTAAATAAAGAATTGAATGAGAAAAGAGGAAAGCTGGATAATGAAGGTCATGGAGTATGATGTTGATATTCGGGTTGCTAAGACAGTTTGAGGTAAAGGTTTATGTGAACATCTAATTATTGATATGGAAAAATAGCAAGCTGCAAAACCCAAAGATTTAGAACAACATGCTGAAATTGTGTATCAACAATCAAATATCATGGTCAAATGAGAAATCAACAACCTGAACTTGCTCAAGAGATCCTAGATCAAGGTGGATGACTGATTTGGTTAACTACTTACAACATGGCACCTATCTGGAAGGTATGGATAAGAATAAATGAAGATATTTCAGATTACAAGCTATTCCTTATCTTTTCATTGATGGTGTATTGTTCAAAAGGGATATAAATGGGATCTTGTTGCGATGTGTTGATTACGATAAAATTCAGAAAATATTATCAGAATTTCATGAAGGACTGCAAGAGGTCACTTCTCAACACGTACTACAACTTTAAAAATTATGAAAGCAGGTTACTATTGGCCTAGCATATTCAAAGACTATTTTGAATGGATTAGAAAGTGTAAGAAATGTGCTTTCTTTGTTGGAAAAGAACGTCTTTCTTCGTTTGCCTTTGCAGCCTATTTCATCTGATCAACCTTTTATGCAGTGGGGTCTTGATTTTATTGGCATGATAAACCCACCTTCATCATAAGGGCATAAGTGGATCTTAACTGCTACAGATTATTTTACATGATGGAATGAAGCAATAGCCTTGAAAGATGCTAACGAAGCTTCGATACTATCCTTTTATGAAGGCATAGTTTATAGATTTGGTGTTTCCAATAACGATCATATTAGATAATGCTTTAGCATTCCTTGGTGCAAAGGTAACAATAGATTGGGCTGTCAAACATGGAATATATCTAAGTTCTTCATCTAATTATTACCCACAAGGTAATGGCTTAGCTAAAAGTACTAACAAGAATCTGTTAAGAATCATCAGAAGAACACTCAAGGATAATCAAAGAGCTTGGCATCTGATGTTGAATTCCGCACTTTGGGCTGACAGAGTGACTCCTAAAAGATCAATTGGAAATTCACCATACAAGCTTATGTATGGAAAAGAAGCAAGAATTCCTATTTCAGTTGAGTTACCAGCATTAGATTTGCTGCATCAAATGGAGCTACTTGAGAATGAACCATTGCAAGTTCGTTATGCAGAGTTAATGGAATTACAAGAGCTGAGAGATCAAGCTCATTTAAATATGGAAAAGAATAGAAAAAATCAAGAAGACTTTTGACAAGAAATCCAAATTCAGAGTCTTCAATGAAGGAGATATTATGTTAAAGTGGGATGCTAATCGTGCAAAGCCAGGAAGACACTCAAAGTTTGATACACTCTGGAGTGGCCCTTACATGATTTCAGCTTACAAGGAACACAATGCTTTTTAGCTTTCAAAGTTGAATGGAGAGGAACTTCCCATTCCTGTGAATGGTATGTTTCTCAAACTCTGTTATTGAAAATCTTAGATTGGTGTTAAAGTAGGATTTCCTTCAATAAGTGGTTTCATACATTGCATTGTTTTTCAATTCAATAAGTGCATTCGTGCACGTGGTTTGGTTAGCTTACAGATCCTTTCCCAACTTTAGTTTGTTTTGGAAGGGTTGGACCTTTCAGAAAGGTAGATTTTGGTTATATGATTCAGACTCCATGCCCAATGGACAAGAGCAAGACACTAGTATATAAGCTAGCAGTAGGAAGCTTTCCCCACAAGATCGTAAGAAATAATGACAATTTTTACACTTGTGTAAAAATGGGCAACTCGAAAATTTATTACGATGATAGAAGCATGTGAAGTATACCTTAAGCTAGGGAGATAATATCAGATTATGTCATTACTCTTGATTTATTTAAAATATTACATGAAATCTAGTAAATATGTGTCTTTGTTACAAATGTAATATGAGATCACATAGTCTAAAATTTCATGACTATCCTCAGCAAAAGAACACAAGCCCCGAAGGATAGTTGTGTTGTCTTGATGAGGACATCTAATTGTAGAATAGGTGAAGTGTAAAGTTTTAGAACAACAAACATAAGTGCAGATCACATAAAATCAGAGTTCATTACTGAATGTTACAAGTTCTATTTAATGTTCTTTCCTTTATGATTAAGACATTCAATTATGTTACTGAGTTGTTTAGTTCATTATATAATCCATACAGAAAGTAGAAATGCAGAAAGAGATATACAACTCATTTAAAGAATTCAATGTTTTATTCACAAGGAGAGTCAAATGTTTCCCACACAAGCCGTGGGATGTAATTGAAAAGTAAAGTACAACTACTAAAAAGAAAGATACACATGCATGAAAGAGAAAGCAAAGGAATATGAGTGGACCCATCATTGCCTTGGGGTTTCTATTTTCGATTGAAGCATCCTCATCTCCATCTTTGTTTTCTCCTTCATCTTCATTGTAGTAGCCATTGTACCTGAAAAGGAAGGAAAGGAAAATTAACTATCAGTTACGAGCTCAGGGTTAATCCATATTCCTACACTATCCTACTTCATGCATATGAATCTTCCCCTAAGCAGGAGATGTATTCTACTTGAAGGAAAAACTACATGCATACTTTATTCACTCAACAAGAAGAAAGAAAAAAGAAAGAAAGAAGAAAACAAGGATATAAGAGAGGCCAAAAAGCCTAAATATTTCCTAACTATTTTCCTAAGTGTGCAGGTACAGGTTGTAGCCAAAGAAAGAAATATAAGTCATAAGTACATGCTAAGAAGAAGGAAGAGTGCAACTCAAAGTTCAGCAAGCATTCTACAAATGGAAGAGGTTAGAGCTCAGAAGAGAGAATGGAAGATAGAAGTACATTTTTTTCAGTTGCAAGTAAGGGGGAGAATCAGTTTTCACAAGCTGAAGCTAAAAGTAAAAAGGATTACAGCTAAAACAGGATGAGAGAGAAGATTCTGGGAAAATTTGACAGGGCTTCTCCATGTAAAATGGACATTTACAACTTTTCATCATACTATGTTTTTAGTTACTACATGTTTTAAAAGAACTATGCAAATAAAACAAGTGGTACAGGAAGCAGAAAAGCATGATATGATCAAGATAAATAGTTAACATCTTTCCAGTTCTCAAATTGCTATATCAGTCCAACAAGAAAGGTGTTATTTTCTATGTTCTAGATCAGGAAATACAACCACTATTTCTGGAAATGCTTTAAATGAAAGATTCTGGAAAAATTTGCTAGGGCTTCGCCATAAAAATCAACATTTCAAATTTTCCAACAAGCATATAAGTAAGAAACAATTGTAGAAAGGAAATAAAGCATCTAAATCAAGGTATATACCCTAGAAATAATATCTGAAACAATTAAGATATTGTTCCTATTTTTAGAAAAGCACTTACAGATTACATGTTCATAGATAGAAATAATGCAACTACTGTTATACTTTCACAGTCAAGTATTCTAGATCTGAGTGAACTGAAGAGAGCATCAAAGGGAAGTACATCTATTTATGCATCAAAATAAGCAGGAAAAGTAGACATCAGTTAAAACCTTCAGAAAGCTTTAGATCATGTAATCAAATGTAGAGATAAGCTATAGTCAGTTTCAAGGATGTGTATGGAACAACTCAAGAAAAGAAATACTTTTCAAACAAAGAAAGAGCAAGTTATTATTATACAGACCACAGGCTCCTAAAAAGACCTTCAATATTAATCAGGATGATTTGATATATGAATTTCCAGTGGGTCATGTTATGACTATCAAATTGGAACCTACATTAAGGTATTGCGACACCCAGAATATGGTTTCAACGTTTGATTTTGTAAAGTGGTTAAAGAAAATGAGAGGCCATTCAGAGAGTACTTGGAGATTGCAAAAATAGATATAAGAGTTCGAGCTCACACAAAGAACGATAAAACCCTCATGAAGTAACAATCATACTCGAGGGAGATCAAGTCCGAACAACAGAAACCCACAAAATTACAGAGAAAAGGTGGATCTCTAAAGCCGAATGCAAGCTACAGATTCACAAAAGACTTAGAAGGCTGAATGGATAAAGAAAACAAGAGCTCAAAACAGTCCAATGGCAGCCAACCAGTAGAAAGAAGCACACAAAAATTTCTAAATTGGTGTTTCAGTGTCCAAGTGAGATTGCAAATACCCATATCTAAAAATATATAGATCTACAGGTCGACTATGGTAGTCATTGTTCTAAGTAAAAACCAACTCTATACTCAGAAAGAGAGATTGACAAGATTCAGGTAGAAAAATTGAGCTCGAAGGCTCACCACAAAGGAACAATACGAAAGCATAGCTCGAGCAAAGAGAAATACTCAAATGAAAACGGGTATTGAACTCTAAAATGTCACTTACCGGAAGAAATCGAGACCTGCAGAGTCCTCACAGAGCTCCATGGAACACAAAAATGTAGACCCAAATGAGCAACCAAAACCGAGTTCGAAGTACAAGGCCGAGCTAAAAGATCAACCAAATATTGCTCATAAAACTATTGTAGGAGAAAAATATGGAAGATACGTGTATAAGGCTTCAGAAAGCCAAATTTATAGAGTTCAAATGGAACAACCCAGATGGCTACCTCAAAAATGAACTTGCAGAGATCAATATACCAGTACTCGAGCTCATTTCAACTTCTAGACCTCATACCTCACAAAAACTATTTGCCAATAAAAAAAACCAAAGATGTCTTGAGAGATGTTGGCCATTAGATCCTACAAAATAGATCAAAAGAAGCAAAGAACGATGAATAATCATTTCCGAGGGCGAGCTTAAATCTCCAACAATGGCGTCAAAAATTTTTTTTCCAAGGCTTTTCGCGCCCTCTACGAGCAAGCTAAATGATCAAACTGAAAGAGCTCAAGCTTTTTAACTCTTTCACTTCAGCTGAATGTAACCTAACTCAACCATAGTTGATAATCAATGCAGTTTGAGATTAGAAGTACAGAGATCAAGGGCCAAGGATCAAACACAGAAATCAAAGCAAGCAAACCACGGTTAGTTCCTCACCTACCAACATTCAATGCACATGAAAACCCTAACCGCAGGTCGTAAATCGATGGCAATCAAATACAGAGGTACAAAGATCAAAGGCCCAGTTTCCATTTCAAATATCCAAGCTAACTCGACAAGGGTCAAGTCGCCACCGACAAAGTGCATGAGGGGTGAGTCACCGTGAGGAAGGGGACAGCCCACGTGTCCTCCAAATAATAATCATGGTCGACCATCATATTGCTAATGATCACCGAAAAGGTGGATCTCTAAAGTATATACCATGCAATGTATCAAATAAACCAAATGTTGACCACATTGTGCCCAATGATCACCTAAAAGGTGAATTTCAAACTACATGCTACCAACTATGCAAAAACGACACATATATACATGTGTATAATTATCAAAAGGTGGTGGATATAGTGGCATGTGCCATATCAAATGGTCGACCCCTTAAGTATTATGCTAAGTCCACACAGTGGCCAAACCATGGTGGAGTGCAGAGGTGGTCCCCACTTCAAGGAGGTTGGGTTGAATTTCAAATTTTATCCATGTGATCACTAGTAAACAGAATGGGTGTCAGCATCAGAGACAAAGGTGGTCCCAGTCAGATTGTTTTGGATGAATTATTTTGCAAATATTGCAAATAAATGTAATTATTTTCTCACATACAGGGAGTTTATTTTTGCATGCCTTCACAATAGGACATAATAGAGAAGAAGACAGAGTTGCATGTTCATGGAGAGATGCTTGCCTAAAAGCAATCCTATTTTTGGCAAAATTATTCACCCATCCTTATTAAAAATAGAACAGTCAACTTCAGTTGACTGAAATGTAATCAAAGGCTATTAATGCCTCTTGCACTATTTTGTATTATTTTATCCTTTTATTTATTATTAAATAAAGGATAAAATTAGGTTGCATAAAGAACAACTTAGGCTATTTTTAGGAAGGGTGGGAAAATTTATTTTGTTATATATTGTGTGCCTTTGCAAAGCACAAGGATGGCTAGAGGACTTTTGGATATATGAGTACTGAAGAAAATTTTGCCATTTTTGCCCTCTGAGTGTGAAGTGTTTTCTGCCTTTCCAAAGTTACTTTGCAATCTTGTGTATGTTATATTAATCTTGTGAATGCAAATTCCTTGATCAACCACCTTACCCTGCTACAAATTTCAGTCCTTTTTTACTTAAATTTTAATGTGCATGTTAACTTATTAGTACTATTGTGACCCTCCCTCAGTACAATCAAGTGTTTTTCCCTTGAATATTCTAGAAAACTATTGGTTGGTGCATCAAGAATCCTTCACAGATCAGTTGTGTATATACTAGTCAAAGACCTCATACAAATTTGGTGTATCACCTTAGTTTTAATCATTTTTAGTTATCTTTACCCTCAAACTCCCAAAATGTAGTTTAGGATACACTAATAAGGAACCTACCTTAATACTAGAGACACACTTCAAAATAGGTATACCCACAGACCCGAGGTGTTTCCATTATATCTACGAATGAGAGAGATCATTTGTAAGCTTAGAAAACTGTAGCCATCTCGCTATAGGGTGCACTTTTGAGAGATAACATGAATTTGCATTCACAAGATTAATGTAACATACACAAGACTACAAAAAAACATGGAAAGGAAAAAAATAGTTCACAAATGATCAGGAGGAAAAACTAACAAAAATTGCTTCAAGACTCATATATCCAAAAGTCCTCCAGCCTAGAATCCCCCGTGATTTGTAAAGGCACACAATATATAGCAAAATAAATTTTCCACTCTTCCTAAAAATAGACTAAGGTTGTACTCTTCTTATGCATCCTAATTTTATCCTTTATTTAATAATAAATAAAGGGATAAAATAATACAAAATAGTGCAAGAAGTATTAATAGTCTTTGATTACATCTCAATCAACTAAAGTTGACTGTTCTATTTTTAATAAAGCTAGTGAATAATTTTGCCAAAAATAAAATTGCTTGCTAGGCAAGTCTCTCTCCATGACATGCAACTTTGTCTCTTCTCTGTTCTGTCTTCTTGTGAAGCATGCAAAAATACAACTCTCTGCTTGTGAGTAAATAAATCAAAATATTTGCAATATTTGCAAAACAAACACCCAATGTGGGGCCACCTGCCATGTGTATATATTCTGATGTTGACATCACTTTTGGCTCAAAAGGGTCACAATAGTGACATACTACCAATTACCTCCTTGAAGTGGGGACCACCTCCATTCTACTTGGTTTGGCCACCTTGGTGGACTTAGCAAATACAAAGGTTGACCATTTTGTTTGACCACCTTGTGAACTTTGTGCATGCCATACTATAGTCTGCCACCTTTGTTATATACATGTATTGTATAACTTTCGGCCTTTGCAATTTGGATAATACTTGGTGAATAAGGTTTAAACCTACCTTTTGAGTGATCATTATTGGTATGATTTGGTTAGCTTTGTTTGTTTTGGATGGACTATAGTTTCAGACTTTGAAAGTGATGGCAATGATTATTTGTTTGGTGACGTGGGCTGATCCCTTCCCACGGTGACTCACCCCTCTATGCATTTTATCGGTGGACACCTAACTCAGGTTGAGTTTGCGTTGATATCTGGTGTGATCTTGGGTAGGTGATTTTTGTACCTTTTGTATTCGATGTCGTTGATCCTTGAGTGTGATTAGGGTTTTGAACTGGTAATTAATGTAGTTAGTGGCAATTTGATCATGGTGATTTGCTTTGAATTTTGAGGATGATCCTCAACCATTTTATCTTTGTCATTGATTTGTGATCGTTGATTATCGAACCATGGTTGAGTTTGAACTCAACCCATACTTGGGATTGGGCGGTAAAAGGAAGCTTGGGTCTAAACATCATTTCATTTGGATTTTGGTATGCGGGCGAAGCCCTAACAAAAAATTTTATGCCATTGTTGTTCTTTTGGATCTCGGTCTGTGATACTCTTTGTATGGCCTTCATGGTCGTTATGAAGCTCTGTTTCTTTCTGTTTTCAGGTCCGTGTGAGTTGTTGGCCGTTATTAATGACTTGGAACTTGGCACTTTTATACACTCCAGCCGTCAGAGCTCTGTGACATTTACATTCTTTTGTTTCCTTTGTTTGTCTCGGGTTTTGGAAACTCTGCAAAGTGGTATTAGCCATCTTGATTATTTCAAGCTCTGTATACTGTGAAAACTCTTGTTTCGTAATCGTCCACCATTGTTTGAAGTCTGAAGCTCGATTTTACTTTTTTCTTTTGTTCTCTGTGATCTTTTGGCCACTATAGTCATTCTCTTGGAGCTTGGTTCTGTGCGACTGTGAATACATACCTACATGGATTTTGCTCGTTTAACTTCGAGGATTCAGCCATGGTCATGATTATCGACCTTGAGCGAGATCTATCTCAGTTGGTTTTTCTTTATTGGCACTAATACCTCAAAACCTTGTGTTTCTCTACATTTTCATTGCATTCTGGTATCCGAGCTCGGAAATAGTTTGAGTGCTCTGATTCTGAAGCCATCTTAAGGAAGGTGAGTGTATTCTCAAGCTTTCGTTCAGCCATAATATGGATCTCAAGCTCTATTTCATGCAAACTAAGTAATTGTTTATCATACCACCATTCTTCTCTATTTTGAGCTTGATTCGAGGAAAATGGTAGGCTCAGATTTGTCATTTTTTGAGCTGTGGTTTTGATTCCCTGCTTTGAGCCATATGTTTGGGCATTTTAGGAGCTGAGTATAACCATCTTAGGGTTATAGAAACACCAAAACTTTAGCATTTTATTACATTCTTTAATTATGAAGATGATTCCCGTAACATACTCATAATGTTTACTTGAATCATTGATACTTATGGCTTCGAATGTTAAATACAATTCCTATTTCTGTGGAACACCATGGTCTGGTATTTACTATTACATTTGGCTTGTAAAAGGAAATTGCATTTATTTAATACTCTAGTGACTATGATGAGCTTCATAATTTTTCCTTGGCCTTTGAAGCTCTAATATTGGCACTGTTATTTCATACATGTTCCTATGTCGGCCATAAGTAGTTTTCTTCATCTATACGACTGTGAATACATACCTTTATGTATTAGTTTCTTTTATGTTGAATCATTCAAGCTCATTCTGGGCTTCAATCTGATCTTTGCTTGTATGACTACTATATGATGATCATTCATGTACTTTGGTTTTCTATAGCTTACTTCAAATTGTTCATGTATCTACTTTTAATGGCATCATGAGATAGCTCCTTTTGTCTAGATGTAATGGATTCTACTCATGTTGTAGATGAGTACTACCTTGCTTGAATGAATGTACTTCATTGTCATTGTGATATTTATGTGCTCTCATATTTTCTTTATTTTGAAAACTCGCAACATAGAATAGCTGAAATTTGCAAGATTATATTGAAATTTCAATTCTCTTCAATCATTAAAGTTATAAATAATTCTTTATGCATTATATATTGTATTTCCTTTCATTAAAACTCTAATATGAATGCTGAAAAATCTGAAATGTTGATTTTATAAGGTGAAGCTCTACCAAAAAAAATTTAGAATATTTTCTTTAATGCATTTTCAGAAATAGTAGTTATATGTTCTGATCTAGAATACAAAAAGTAACACCTTTCATGCTACACCAATATAGCAATTGATAATTAGAAACATGTTAGTTATTTATCTTGATCATGTGATGCTTTTTTTGCTTTCTAGATCACTTATTTGATTTGCATAGTTCTTTTAAAGCATGTAGTAATTGAAAAAACATGATGAAAAGTTGTAAATGTCCATTTTACATGGTGAAACCATGTCAAAATTTTCCCAAAATCTTCTCTCTCATCCTGTTTCAGCTATAATCCTTTTTCACTTTTCACTTCAGCTTCTTGAAATCTAATTCTCCCTCCACTTTGCTCACTAAAAAATATACTTTTATCTTTCATTTGCAGAATGTTTGCTGAACTTTGAGTTGCACTCTTCCTTCTTCTTAGCATGTACTTATGACTTATTTATTTTATCTTTGGCTGCAACCTATACCTGCACACTTAGGAAAAAACTTAGAAAATATTTAGGCGTTTTGGCCTCTCTTATGTCCATGTTTTCTTCTTTCTTTTCACTTCCTTCTTTCTGAGTGAATAAAGCATGTATGCAGTTTCTCCTTCAAGTAGAATACATCTCTTTATTAGGGGAAGATTCATATGCACAAAGTAGAATAGTGTAGGAATATGGATTAACCCTAAGCTCTTTATTGATGATTTCCTTATTTTTTATTTTTATGTACCATGCCTTAAGGATGAAAGGAGCTAGTAAGGAGATGCTTTTGCACAACGAAGAATATACAAGGCAATGATGGGTTCACTGTAATCCTTTGCTTTCTCTTTCATACATGTGTGTCTTTCTCTTCAAAAGTAGTTGTATTTTTCTTCTCGTTACATCCCATGACTTGTGTGGGAAATATTTGACTCTCCTTATGAATAAAGTGTTTAATTATGTAAATGAGTTATATATCTCTTTCTCGCATTTTTATTTATGTATGGATTGTATAATGTACTAAAAATCAGTAACATAATTGAATGTCTTAATCATGAAGGAAAGAACATTGAATAGAACTTGTAACATTAAGTAATGAACTCTGGTTTTTCGTGATCTGCACTTATGTTTGTTGTTCCAAAACTTTACACTTCACCTACTCTGTAAATGGATGTCCTCATCAAGACAACACAAGCTGTCCTTCAGTGGCTTGTGTTCTTTTTTAAGGATGGTCATGAAATTGCAGGACTATGTGATCTGTTACATTTTGTAATGACACACATAGTTGCAGATTTCATGTAATTTTAAAAATAAATCAGCAAAGTAATAACATAATCTAATGCGATCTCCCTAGATTAGGTATACTTCACCAATGCTATCCATCATAACAAAGTTTTGAGTTGCCCATTTTTACACAAGTGCAAAATTGTCAACAAAACCCATTCATGTGTATCAAGAAATTAGAGTAAGAGACAAGAACTCACCATTTATAATCGAACAGTCAAAATTTCAAGCAACTGAATGATGAAACAAGAAATACATATGCTCATGAGAAGTTTCTAACTCATGATTCAAGCTAGGGAAATAAATCACATAACCCACAAATATTTTCAAGAGTTTTCAGTGACATATCCAAGGAAGAAAATGAAAATAGAAGTGTACATGTGCAAGAGGAAAATTAGCTCACCTATAACCACTCATGGCAACTAGCATCAACTATGATTCACTCACAATATTGAGCAGATGCATAAAACTAGAAAACTCGTAGAAGCTCAAGAAAACGTCCATGGTGATAACAGAGTTTTTAGAACTCAAGACGACAAGAAAATACACATGTTCAGGCCCTAGAATCTTGTAGACCAGAATAACAAAAACTAAGCTCAAAGTCTATAGCAATGGTAGAATATCCCAAACTACTTACTCGTAAAATATCTAATAGATCGAGATAAAATATACACATGGTCGAAGGCTGAAAATTTGACTAATTTGAGCTTCAAAAGATTCAACAATGATGTCAAGCAAAAATTTTCTAGGCTACACCTGTAAGCTAGAAAACCAAATGAAGTGATCATTATGGTCGATTGAACTTTACCACATGAGCTCGAGAGATGAGTTAAATGAAACTCAACCATAGTCAGAGAATCAAAGGTAGAGAAGAAAAGGTACGCAAGATCAACGTCCTCAAATCAATCTCCAAAATCAATGCAAACCACTATGGTTAGACATCACTGACCACTTTAATTGCCAGGTTAGAAACCCTAACCAAGAGTCGAGATCGACGGCCTAAGATCCAACAGTACATAGATCAATGGCTTGAAATCATTACAAATTTCAACATAAACTAGACTCAGGTTTCGTATGCCATCAAAAATTGATAAAGGGGTGAGTCATTGTAATAAGGACCAGCCCATTTTATTTTAAAATTATTGCATTTGACATATCAAAAGGGATCTCAACTATAGTCCAAGTACCGAACATTCCAAAAATGCCGACCAAATCATGTTGAGTAGTGATCACCTAAAAAGTAAGGGTTTCAAACTATAAACCAAGTGTTATCCAAAATGTAAAAGCCGACAAGAAAATTGCAAGGTAATGATAATCAAAAGGTGGCAGACTATATAGTATGCCATGTGTGTATACAAAGGAGCCAAATCATTAGATATTATAATATACCTAGTCAACAAAGGTGGTCGAGTGTATTGTGGTGACTTTTAAGAAACCAAAGTGACCCTTATCTTATTTCAAAACCAGTAATGTGATAAGTCCATGAAATATGGCCAAACCGATGGAGACTAATGATTAAGTACAAGGGTGGTCCCCATCAATCGATGAATTGGTTATGACTTGGACTAAAAGTTTCATGTGATCACAAGATTAAACAAGGAATGTCAACATCGAGCCTAATCTTGGAGGTGGTCCCCATCAAGTGGATATTTGGATGAATTATTTTGCAAAGTATTGAAATTAATGTAATTTATTTCTTGACTCGTGAAGGAGTTAGTTTTTCATGCCTTCACAAAGGATAGATCAACAAGAAGAAAAATTTTCATGCACCTAGATGAAGACTTGTTCATCAAGCAAGGTTTGTTTTTAGCATTATTCACCCATGCTTTTTCTCAAAAAAAAAATAAATACAATTTGGTGAATGATACTTTTGTAACCAAAGGCTATTAATGCCTATGTGAATTAGTTTACTTTATTTTGTAACCAATGGCTATTTTTAATAAAGGATAAAAATACGATGCATGGGTGAGCACAACCTTAGTCTATTTTTAGGAAGGGTGGGTGAATAAATTTTGCTATATATTGTGTTCCCTAGCAAAGGACAAAGGAGAAAGTTTTAGATACAGAGTCAAGCAATTTTCTGCCGAGTTTTCCCTTTGAATGTGAAGTATTTTCTGCCTTTCAAATTATTTGTAATCTTGTGTATGTTCCCATTAAACTTGTTAATGTTAATTCCCTAATTAATCATCTTACCCGCTACAAATTTTTAGTAATTTATGCTATATATTAATGTGCATGTTTAACTTAATAGTGGTGTTGTGATTTTTTCCCTCAATACATCCAAGTGTTTTCCTTTAATATTCTACGAAAGTTGTTTTCCTGTACATCATAAATTTATTCCATATCAATTATGCATGTACCCAGTCAAACACCTCATAGAAGTTTGGTGTATCACGTCAGTTTTAATTTCACTTTTACAGTCATATTTTACCGTTTAACCCTAGAAAATAAGTTTAGGATACATCAATAAGGAACCGGCCTTGATACCAGAGATTCACCTCAAAATTTGTATCCCCACAGGACACTGAGGTGTTTCAATTTGTATCTATGAAAGAGAGATAAATTTTACAAGCTCGAAACACCTCTGACCCATCTCTCTGAGGTGTAATTTTTGAGAGATACGGGGACCACCTCCAATCTGGTTCTAATGTTGAAATTCCTTGTCTTCTAGTGGTCACATGGATAACATATTGTAAATCATCTCCTACCCCTCCAATTGTGGGGACCACCTTTGTAGTTCACCATTTGATGGGTATGAGGTAACTTTTGTAAGTATCAATGTAAGCTGTTCTTTGATTATTGGTTTGGATAACACATTCTATAGTTTGGGCCTTATACAAGGTCAATGTAAATAATGTCATTCAGCCACCCTTTGATAAAACATGGTATACTATAGTCTCATAGCCTTATGTATTTGTTGTAATCTTTTGTATTCGATTGGAATAAGACCATACATTACCTTTTAGGAGGTGTTGCATGAACAT
Source organism: Taxus wallichiana var. yunnanensis (assembly GCA_018340775.1). Lineage (NCBI taxonomy): Eukaryota > Viridiplantae > Streptophyta > Pinopsida > Cupressales > Taxaceae > Taxus > Taxus wallichiana. Next base: position 434,857,679 of record CM031243.1, read on the forward strand.
TATTTGGTCAAATCTCGGTATATTTGAGCATGGACTATAGTTGGGATCCTTTTTGACATGTCAAATGCAATAATTTTGTTTTTAATCATGGGACTAGCCCCTCATGATGACCACTCACCCATCCATGCACCTTGTTGGTGGTATATAACTCAGGTTGATTTTACTTTGATATTTGTAATGATCTTGGATCGTTGATTTTTGTAATGTTTGATCTGGTGTCATCGATATCATACCCATGATTAGGGTTTCAACCCTACAATTAACTTAGTTGGTGAGATCTTACCATGATGGTTTGTTTTGAGTTTGGGAATTGATCATCAGCCCCTGATCTTTGTGTGGATTGATCTCTAATCATTAATGCTTCAATCGCGGTTTAGTTTTGTTGACTCACCTCTTTGATTTTTCATGGTAAAGGGTAAATCAACCTTGATGATCATTTCATTTAGATTTCAGCTCACTGGTGAATTCCTAGAATTTTTTTATTAATGCCATTGTTAATTACTTTGTGATCTCGTCTCCCTTGGGAAAATGGTTCGCTGTCGTTTTCCATGCTATTTTAGTTCTTTGGGAAAGGTGGTCATGGGGTTTGTCACCATTGTCGTGATCTTTGAGCTCAGATCTCACTACAGATTGGTATTGCATCTGTATTTCTTGGTCATTTCTCTATCAAGCTCAGATTTTGAACTCTCTATATTTTTGAAGCTCTACAAGGATTTTCTAGGTTTCATTTTCTTTGTACATCTGTGATCTTGGCTTCATTTTTCAGCCTGCATCTAAGGGGTTGATGAGCTCTATATTTTGAGTTCTTTTGTGGTCATGCCTTAGTCATTTACGAGCTATCCCTTAGAAGTGGTCGCCATTGTTAATCAATTCAAGCTCTACAATGTGCAAATGGCATCACTATTTGATGAGGAAGGTAAGTTTTTGATCTCCTGAGTTTCACTATCACTTTGACTTCAAGATATTTCTAACCATTTGTTTTTTTGCATTTTCTATGTGATCTCTTAGTTCGACCTTGGTCATTTCAAGTTGAAATTCATTTTGAGTTTTCTCCTCTTTAGATCTGAACTCAATGACCTCTCGAGGGTTTTATCAACTTCAATTTAATCAATAAGTCTTTGTTTCTTACTCTGATTTTGATACCCATTTAATGGGATTTTCGATTAAAGTCAGAAACTATATTTTCTTCCTCGGATCTGCAACTTGAAACTGATTTTCAATGGGAATCATGAATTTGGAATGTTTGAATCTTCTTCAACTTTGGAAATGCATGAGTTTTCTTATTTCTGAGCTCCTCTACTTGTACCTATATAATTTCAAATTTCTGAATGCTAAAATGGCTTTGTTCACTTGCTACCTGCATTCATTCCTTTGAGTTGTATTGAAAAACTTATATGAACTTTTAACTATCATGCATGAATGAATTATTTCCCTAAATTTGTATCTACATATGTATTTTTTCAATTTGTGGCTTGAAAAATTGCAGCCCAGATTTGGGTATTCCTCCTTTGATATGGGTATTGGAAATCATTTTCACTCCATTCTTTCACTTGGGGATTCTGAGTTCTAAAATTGAAGATGCCTTCTCCACTAGACTTTTCTTCATTTGTTTTGATTCAAACTCACCCTATTATTCTTTTTGTGTTGATCCATGGTCAAGTTGAGATCCCTTTAACTCTTTGTGGGTTATTTTGGTTTTCTTCAACCATGAATCTTGTATTTAAAATGGGCTCTGAACTATACTATGGCATCATGTACACTTCCACTTTTTAGGTTTGGGCTCGAGGTCTTGAATCATTATGTAATCTTAAAGTTGTTTGGTTGCACTTATAGCTCCTTTATCACAAACATCTATGCTGCCATTGATTTCATCTTCTATCCTCTTTAAATATTGTAACTTGGATCTTTTGAGTTTTGACATCTGTTTGTAACAATCATTTTGATGCTTCATTCTCCTCTTGATAACAACACTTGGTTATTTGAAAAATGTAACACTAGGTTTGATTTATTCTATTGAAGTACTAGTGTCATGCTAAGTTCTGATTTCTTTAGATCAATACACTGTTGACTTATGTCCATGATGATCCCTTTTGTGATGAAGATGAACCATTTCTTTGAAAATTCATTACTTAGAAGACCTGTACTTGGTCAAAATCTGATTTTCTTCTTTGGATTTGATATCTTCTTGATGGAAAGATAGGCTTGTTCATTTGATTCTGGAACTTACAGTATTAGTACTTTGACTGTTCTTGATTTCATGAGATCTTTGTACCTTGTATGTGTCCTTCTAGGAGTTGTAAACAGTTTCTCATTCTTGTAACACCATTAGAAGGCATAAGCCTTGATTCAAATGCTTTGTTGAAATATTGTAATCTTATTTATTTTTGCTTAAATATTGTCATTCCTTTTTATTACATATTTAATATGCATGCTGGAATATTTAAAATGTCCATTTTTCATGGCAAAGCCCTGTCAAAATTTTCCTAGATTTCCTTCTTTTATTTTTATTTCAGCTATAATCTTATCTTTCCAGTTAACTTCAGCCTTTTAAATTCTGATTATTCCGCTTCCCCTTTGAGTTGTATTCTAAAACATGTACTACTATTTGCGAGTCTCTTCTCTGTATGTTACTGTAACTTATTCCATTTCTAGAATAGATGTTGAAATATGAGTTGCATTCTTCCTTCATGCCAACACGTACTTGTGTCTTATCCATGATGTACCATAGGATAGAAGTCATTGAACTATGCAATCTTTATCTATAGTGAGGACTGTAAGACATGATTTATTTCTTCTTGGCGGAAACATCTACCTACACACTTAAGAAAATAGCTAGAAAATATTTAGTCTTTCTGGCCTCTGTTATGTATACATGTTTTTCTTTTCTTCTCTCTCCTTCTTTCTCATTGAGTAAATCATGTATTTTGTTACAGAAAAGTACTTCTATCAGTAGTTCCTTTGATCTTCATGTAATTTATATCTCATGTTGTTAAGAAATCCATCTGCATGAATTTGGATACTGTAGGAATATGGATTAACTCGAAATGTTAAATGATAGTTTTCCTCCTTTCTTATTTTTAGGTATAGTGCTTTCAAGAATGAATATGAAGTGGGAACAAAGTTGAAAATGAAGATACATCAACCGAAGGAGAAACCCCAAGGTGATGATTGGTTCATTCATACTCCTCTATTTCCTATTTCATGAATATATACCTCTTATTTCAGTGGTGGTTGTACTTTAATTATCAGTTACATCCCACGGATTTTGTGGGAACATTTGAAATTCCTTATGAATAAAAATTGAATTCTAAAATTGAGTTGTGTATTTCTTTTTGTATTTCAGCTTTCTGCATAAATTGTATGATAAACTAAACAACTCAATAATATAATTAAATGTCTTAAACATGAAGGAAAGAGCATTAAAGAATACCTTTAACCTCCGATAATGAAATATGATTTCTATAATCTAGAGTTATGATTTTTGTTCCAAAACTTAAGACTTCACCTATTCTATAATTCGAAGTCTTCACCAAGACAACACATCTGTCCTTCGGGGCCTTGTGTGCTTTTATCTTGAAGATAACATGAAATTACAAACTATGTGATCTGTTATGTTTTGTAACAACACACATAGCTGCATATTTCATGTAATCATTAATTGATTCAACAAAACAATATTTTCTCGAAAGAACCTCCTCTAGCTTTGGTCAACTTTACTAGTTTCATCCATCGTAATGAAGTTTCATGTTGCCCATTTTTTCACAAGTGCAAAAATTGTCAATAGTTTGATCAAACATGACCTTCCACACCAAATAAATGAAGAAAGCTAACTTGGTAAGTCAAAATCGAGCCCAGAGTGAGTCAACTTGAAGAAATCAGAGCAGGCTCGCGAATGATGCCAAGTGTCCAACCATCGCAACTTCATGAGTGAAACAAGGGGGTTAAATATTGAGAATGTGTGGGGATTCCACGTGGATCTTCCATGGATATGTTCAAAACCCAAAGTAGCTTGGAAAGGAATAGTCTAAGCCTCCATGTGCCTCATCAGTGTAACTTCAAAGGTAAAATCCAAAGGCAGGTCCCCAAACAAGTGCAGGACCTCCACGTGTCTAGGGTCCAACAATGAAAGATGAATCATGAAGCCCACCAAGAATTTTAAATGCTTAGATCTTTTAAAATATTGTTCAATCAAGGTTTAAATTAGCTAAGTATTAAAAAGGCCAGCGAAAGCCTCAACGTGTCTCTTCAGTGCACATTTGGTGTGATGCGTAGAAGAAAGATTATCAAATGAGCGCAGGCTCTCCACATGGTCCAAGCCCAAGAAATTTTCGCTGGCCATTGAAAATTCTAAGCATGGGAAGATCCAGTGGAAGCCTCCATGTGTCTCATCAACACAACTTCAAAGGTAAAATCCTAAGGCATGTCCCCAAAAGAGTGCAGGATGTCCACGTGGTCGAGATCCGAGAAAGTTTCACCAGATTGTTGAAAAGTCTAAGCATGGGAAGATCCAGCAAAATCCTCCACATGCCTCATCATCACAACTTCAAAGGTAAAATTCAAAGGTAGGTCCCCAAATGAGTGTAGGCTCTCCATGTGTCTAGGGTCCAACAATTAAAGATGAATCATGAAGCCCACCAATACTTGTAAATGCTTAGATCTTATAATATATTGTGTGAGCTTACATGGAATGCCGACCATGACCTTTAGATGATCATAAATTTTTATTGGAAGTTTGGATTTGAGCACAAGATGAATTTTTGGAAAGCTATTGACGTCTGCTATTCAACTACGACTAAATTTTTAAAAATGAAAAATACAGTTTACCATTTTTAAGGCGTCGTAATTCTCCCTATCACCATAATGAATTATGGGCTTCCTTTCTTGCCCAACAAGGAACAACACATGGAGGCATGGGTTTTTGCATTGGAACCAATCATTGTTGCAGGAAAATTCAATGCTCTTTTGGGGTGGTTGAGGAAAGATTCACTTTCTTCTCTCATATTATTCATATATATTGCAAGGAGGGGAATTTTTCTAGATGTTGGAAATTTTTATTTTGCACCCTCCCTTCTTCTCTGTTATGTAGGTGAATTTGTGGAGTTTCAAGCTTCCCATTCAAGTTGTAATGCAATTCTCTACCTCTTGGCTATTGTAATGCACTGTATCAATTTTTGGAGCAATAAGATAAGTCTTTGGATGATTTCAACCCTCTCTTGTGTTCATTGCATCCTCCTGATCTCTCATTGTAGTTTTTGGTTAACTGTGCATGGTGATTGTATTGCATTTCTATGGTTTGTGTTTAATTACAAAGTAGATGTTCAACATTCCTTTGGTGCATCACTCTACTAGTCAGGTTTATTTTCTTATATCTTCTTAACCATGTCTCCTTGGCAAATAAGAGTAGATTTTAGAGTACACCCTCTACAAATGTGTGTGTGCACATGAAGAGGAATAGGAACCGGCCTTCATCTAGAGATCTTTCCTAATTACCAATTACCACACTTTGGGAAAATCTCCATGTTATAAAATACACCTGTGATGATCTTAACCTATCGAGTTGCAAAATTCATGGGTGTTATGATTTTCCATCAACAAACTGACCTTCAAGCTTTCATAAGCAAAGAGTTAATCATTCTCAAACTAAAACAATAACTTGTTTTCATTCTTCTTTTCCTCCTAATAAGTTCCCAAACCACTATAAAAAAACTTAAAAAAGTGACATCCTATTTTAACCTTGTGAACGATTTTATTACTATTTCTCTCCAAATTATAACATTTTATAACCTGTAAAACACATCTTAAAGGTATTGATTTAATATGTTTTTTTTTTTAGTTTTAAATGCAAAGTGACTCATCTTTCCATGGATTAAATACCTCTTAACCTCATACCTTAGATCTCTCTGAGAAGATTTATTTTCTAAATTTATTAGTTTAACTTCAATGATCACTAAACTATAATAATCTTGTAGACCCACCCATTTAACTAAGTTCACTTTCTATGTATGGGATGTCATGATAGAAAATTTTGGTTTCTAGAACACATTCAATAATATATCTTTCTCTTACATAGATATTGAAGATTAAAAACAATCATTGAATGAGAAAACAAAATAAAAATAATTAAAGATATAAAAAGAGTTCTTACACTTGAAAATAACTGCTATGCATAATCTTATTATTTCTCCATATGTCTAAGCTTCAAATCCTTATAAATTTCTTGTGTATGTTTATATATCACTTAAAATTACGTTATACAAAATACTTCTCTTTAAAATAACTATGAAAATTCTAAACAAAGCATGTAGACCACTTCTAAAAACAAAGCTTCTATTTTTAATTATTTTTCCTAAGCATAAGAATAAACCAAGTGTGTTTTATTTAATTAAAACAAAACTAAAAACCACGCATAGTTGTATAGATGCATGTAAATAATATTTTCATATTTCCTAATAATAATAAACTGTGGGAGAAATTATATCCTTTTTAAAAAACTCCCCCTTAATTTTGACCTCTAAACTTTCATTATTTTGGAGATGAGTGTGCATTTCTAGATTTGACAAATTCTGATAAAAGATCCCTCAAAACTTCTCAATTTCTTGAACACGTTTTTCCCAAAGCCTGTGTAAAGATATTAGAAAAATTAGCTTCGAACTAAAAATTAAAGACTTATTTACTTATTTTTAATAAGATCCCTTTGAATTGATAACTCGTGTCTACATGCTTACTCCTTTTATGAAAAACCGAGTTTTGAACAATGTTTCTCTTATGAATATACCTATGCTAAAGATAGTGTGACTATTGGATAAGTTTTTAATACCCACAATCCTATACCAATCCCAATATGAAAAACATATCTAGATGTGTATTTCTATCATCTTTACTTTACCAATATTTTCACTATCTATATAACATATGAGTTTGAAATCATAAGATGTTGAATACAAAATTTCATGATCATTAGTTCCACATACATACCTAAAAATTATTTTTCCATCTTGTGAATGTGAATCATTACGAGATTCCATGAACCTTGATATGAGTTTAACACCATACATGATATCATGTCTTGTGGACATCAATTACATGAGACTTCCAACTAACCTTTTAGCAATGTTTGATCCACAAATGATTTGATATCCTCTTTACTTAATTTTATATCTATTGTAACAAGTGTTGGCACTAGCTTATAATTTAAAATGTTAAATCTATTAAATATGTCATTAGCATAGTCTTCTTGTGAAATTAAAATTCCAAATTCTTATTATTAAACTTAAATGCCAAAAACTAGTGCATGAGACCTAGATCGATCATTTCAAATTTTTTATTCATAGATGATTTTAATGAATCTATACATAGGTATAAAATATTTATAAGGTCATCTACCTATAAACAAATAATAAGAATCTTAAATTGTTCATTTATCTTAATATATAAAGTAGGCTTCTTTGCTGCTCCTACTAAAACAATTTTCATAATTGACTAAACATAAAAATTTTGTACCACGCTCCAGGAACTTGCTTGATTCCATAGAGTTAGTTTATCAAATTGTGCATCTTTTCTTCACAACCCTCAATCTCATAACCTTTTTGCTGATCCATATGAAATTAATCTTTAATAAATCAATTCAAGAATGTTAATTATACATCCTTTCGATATATATGACATTTTTTTAGATGCAATAGCTCAAAATAATATTACCATGTCGAGACGTGTTACTCGTGAAAATTTTTCATTGTAATCTACTCCATATTTCTCTTAAAAACCTCTTTCAATAAACCTTATTTTATGTTTTGTACTTTTCCATCATCATCATGCCGGGTACCTAAATTTGTTCTCCCATTAAAGATGAGCAACATCATAGATTTAGCATGGAGTTTAGAGGAAGGTAGATCATGATGTGCGTCGTTTTTATCCGGGAAGAAATCTAATTGGCCCTTTCTCATTGAGATTTTGGAGAGATGGATAGCACCTTCAAGATGATTTGACCTATCCTCTTTACTTTAGGTTGTGCCTTTTGACCGAGGGTGAGAGGACCCGTAGTGTAACCTCTTTTATGTGAAGGAGATGGAGATATCCTTCTTTTGCACAATTTTTATGAAGAAAACCTTGGGAGAATACATCAATACTCCATAATTTAACTCTTAAGAGTTTTCACTTCTAAAAGATGGAGATAATTCCAAAACAAGGAAAAGGTTCTCAAGACATTGTGGGATCCTAATTGTTTTGCATATTTTAGTAAATATATTTTGTTCCTTTGATGATATACATGTGGTAAAAAGGGTAGTTCAGGATGGATTCATGGTTTTGAATAATGTTTGTGGGAGATTAAGTAGGATAAAGTTGATTATACCAAATATTTGAGAAACTTCACAACAATGGACAAATCAACAATAGAAAACTTCAAAATAGTTAAGACGTTCCTTTAACCAGAAGGTGTGCTTCAATGGAGGCCCAAATCAACATGTTTTCACACAATATTTGAGAATATAGCACAAAATCTTGAGTTAAAATACTCAATTAAACACCAAAATCTCTGATCAATCATGCCTAAGGTACACCCAAAGAATTACATACAATCTTTATCAACAAATGACAATGGAATGATTTTAAATTTTGTCATCTCATCATGGGATGAAGGATCTTCCTGAAATGAAATTTCAAATGCCACTAAATTTTCATAGGGATGAGATCATGTGTGATTTCACAAATATTTCAATGTAAGATTGTAATAGGAACAAGAAAAACTACTTACAGACATTCGAAACAAAGAAAACACTAATTGCTCCAAGATTGACACAAATTAATTTCAAAATTACTTAAATTCATCAACAGGGGAAAGATTCTAGATAAATCTTAGTTCTCATCAATGGCTATACATTTGTAACCAACTTGACATGATATAAAATATAACACAGAAGAAATTAACAGGTTATCTCAGATTGGTCTCTCAGGAAGACGACTTTTCTCAAATTTTCTCTTAAGAATTCAACCCCTGACCATTTGCAAGAGTATTCTCATTGCATTTATACATTTTACTCACTCAATTTCCCCCCCAAAAGAGAAGAATATTTGAGGGAACTTTTCTTGTTACCAATTTTCCTCATAAAGAAACATTTAACAAATTCACATCCAAAAGCTATCAGGTGGACCAATTGTGAACTGATCACATTTCTTAGGCCCTCGACTAATGACTAGGATGCCATGCCACAACCTGTTTTGAAATCCTTATAATCATTATGATTTTTTCATGCAAGAAATCCAATTTTTAATCATTTTCCAGAGGCTTTTCATAGCTAGATAAGATGGGTAATCCTTTTCACTCTTGAGGCAATACCTTCTTCATCTTCTATGGCTACAACTTTCATCATTTCATCCTTTTCCCTTTCTTTCCTCTGCAACTCTGTCCCACATCCAAATTCTCTAGTAATTCCCATTTTTGCAAGTGCTTGAGCAATTCCAACTTCAAAATATCAACCTTAACAATCCTTGGACTCACAAATTAAGTTCAATCCATTCAATGACAAGGAATTTCATAAAAATGATGAAAAAGGTGCATATTCGCATCTTCAAGAGTCTTGAGTAAAAATGGTAGAGAAAATAGGTAAAATGCATAAGAACGTTGATTTTACCCTTCTCTAATTTATATTATATCCTTCCATGTGATTTTTTGGAGCAAATACAAAGGATAAGTACAAAGGAAATTTTACAAACAAGCACGAGCCTTCCACGTGCCCGGGCCCAAGAAAAACACCTTTCGGCCTTTGAAAAAGTCTAAGTAAAAAGAGCAGGGAAGCCTCCACGTGTCACCTTAGCACACCTTTGGTATGGTCCTCAAAATTAGAGACCATGAATAAGTGAGGGCTCACCACGTGTCGCATCCCGATAGAGTTGTTAAGAAAATTAAAGGATCAGCGTAAGGTGCCATGTGTCTGCAGGTTCGAGACAATTTTCCTTGGCCATTAAAAAGTACAAGAAAAGGTAGAGTGAGAAGAAGCCACCAAGTATCCTCCTAGAAATTATTCAAAATAAAAATTAGGGGCCACTCCCCAAATAGGTGTGGTCCCTCCACGTGTACTAGACCTTTTAAAATTTCTTTGAAAAGTTTAAGTATAGAGATGAGAGCATGAAGCCTCCACATGTATCCCTATCACAATTGATAAGGTGGGACCACAGGGTTCATCCTAAAATTAGAGCTAGCCCTCCACATTTCCATGGTTTGATAAAGCTACATCAGCTACATCAAAAAAATTTCTAAGTCTAAGCAAGGCATCAAAACCTCCATGTGTCTCCCCTACATAACTCCAAGGCCAAACAAATAGGTGAATTTTTAAATGAGCGCCGACCCTCCACATGAACAAATTTTTAGTTGAAGTGGACCTTAGAGTTTTCAAAATTCCTCAATAAAAACCACATCCAACTAGAAAGGGCCAAGTTTTCACACATCCTAAGATGTAAATTTGACGGCGAAAAATACATTCAAATCAAACCAGTAAAATGCGGGAAAATCACCATTTGTTCTCGGAAATGAATCCTTCTTCAAAAGACTAAGAATTTAGAAATGATAAAAGGCCCAAATATGATCTTCTGAGCCATACCCAATCACCTTTTGATAGATATTTTGGACAAAAATTATAGGGACAACAAAACATCTTTGTAGAAAATGGAAAGAAGGAAAAACCTGATTTTTCACCCAAGTTCTGATTAATTCTCATGGATAGAGGAACAAAAAGAAAAATTGGGAATTTTAAGTGATCCTTGACTAAGGAATGGACTGATCATGGAAACAAAATGGGGACAATTTTTTTATGCATCAATACGGGAGATAGAGAAGACGACAGAGCACCGTGCAAACTAAAGAACTTTAAGGATAAAAGGAAGTTAAATTTGAGAACCAACATCAGCTCTAACTTGGGGATGGGCACTCCATGCAAGTGTGAAAAGAACAAATAGAGTAGACCAAGTGCCAAAAACATCCATTGGGTAACGAAGTCAAAGAATAAGCTTGCATAGAAGATAATAATAACCAAATCCCATAAGGATGAACCGAGAAACCAACAAAACGACTACCAAGGACCAGACAAACAAAAATAGAAAAACATGAAAGAAAAAAGAAAGCAAAAGACCATACACTATACAAATGGAGGATACCTTGATTCTAAGAAATCAATCAATGAAATGTTTCAAATGCCTGCCATTAACAAGAAAGTCAGCTAGTTCCTCATCTAAGTATTTTAGGAAGAAGTTATTTTCACCAATTCAAATGTCAATTGAATAAGGGCCCATCCACAATGCATCAAATTTACCATGATTTCCCTTATCTTCATGTCTGCTATCTAATAATAACACAATATTCCCAATGCTAATATCATATTTTCTCTAAAATTCACATATTGTTGATGGGATGTTGTTCTTTCTTCATCTAACTCAATAATCGATTAATTCGAGCATCATATGGAATAACATCTTGATCTTCAATTTTTTGAAAAAAATTAAATGAAAATAATTTTAAATAAAGGGGTGTGAGCTTGAGTTCCATTTACCAACTCAAATGGGCTCTTACAAGTATCTCTTTTGATGATGATTACACCCCAAACAAAAACTTTAGTTACTCACCCCACTTCTTTTTGTTCGGATCAAGGTTCTTTGAATGATCTTCAAAATAAAATTATTGTTGGACTCGACTTGTCCATTCCCTACGGATTGTAATTAGAATCATATGTCAAAATGATTTTATACTCTTTGCACATTGGCACCAAAGGTTTGGCTCTGAAACTCATGGCATTATCAAAGCCCAACAATCTTAACTAGCACTCTAAATCTGCATATGATTTTATTCAACGTGAATTTCAAGATAACTTGGTGTTTTTATTTCTTTGTGGGGATTTCTTACACCCACTTAGTGAAATAATTAGTTCTTACAAGAATCCATTTATGACCACTATTGGAATGATTAGAAATTTCCCAATGAAGTCCATTACCCATTGTCTAAATGGGGCTTAAAATGACACGAAAGCTGCAAAGGAAGGGAGCCTAAAGATTTCATTCTTCAAGAAAAATGTTGACAACTTTCACATTTCCTAACCAATAGAGTTGTATATTTGAAAAGAGTTGGCCACCAATAACCAACCCTCAATATTTTATGTGTTGTAACTCTTCTAGTAAAATTTCCCCCACAAACTCCTCCATGGAGATCAGCAATTACCTTTGGGGCTTCATCCTCAGCAATGCATCTTAAGAGCACTCCCTTTGGGTTCTTCCAAGCTAACCCAAAATCAGTAATGACATATTTTTGAGAGGCTAACTTAAGAGATCTTTTCTGATTTTTACTCAAATTTTCAGGGCAGCATAAATGTTTGAGATAAAATATTATATCTTTGTACCATTCAGAGCTTACCAATTTTTCAAGGACATCCACCCTTTTCCCTTTGACTTCATTCAAATCAATATTCTAAAAGTTGTTCTCAGCCATGAGCTTAGCTAGGACTAAACCTCTTACCAATTTCATGGTTTGGATATCCATGTCATATTCCTACAACTTGTTTACCCATCTGCATATTTTTCTTGAGACATCCATATTTGATAAGATATCTTTCACCATGGTGTGGAGAACATAAGCAACAAATTTAGAGCTAAAGATGTAGGGTCCAAAAACCTTTGTTTCTTTTACCAAGGAAAATTTTGCTTCTCCACGATGGTGTACTTTAACTCAGCTCATCGTAATGCCTTCTTGAAAAGGTAATTGGTCTCTCAGCCCCTTCATCATCCTTCTACAACAAAATGATGCAATGGTGTTTTCGAAGCAATAGAAAAAACTTGAAAATGATTCTTGTAATTTGGAGCTGCAAAAATAGGCACATGTTTTAGTGCTTCCTTGATCCCATTGAAATCTTGAATGGAATATTCTTCCCATTTGATAACTTAGTCCTTTTTCAACATGATAGTAATGGGGATGGTCGGCTCAAAGCAAAGTTAGACAAAAATCTTCGATAAATTTTATTTTTCTAAATAAGGATTGAACTCCTTCTTAGTTATCGAAATTGGAACCTTGTTGATGGCTTCCAATCTCTCTAGATCAATCATGACCCCTTTATTTGATATAATGTGACCAAGTAACTTTTCCTTTTGCACTCGAAAATCGAATTTCTTAGAATTCAATGATAGGCCATACTCTCCACACCTTAACAACATTCTCTCCAAGTGTTGCAAGTGATCATTTATTTTTCTGGAAAACACATTTACATCATATTGATAAATAAAAATGAAATCATTTATATAACCAGCAAATGCTACTTCCATTGCTCTTTGGAAATTTGTTCCAACATTCATTACGTTAAAAGGCATCCTGACATAGATATAAGTTCCCCAAGGAGTGGTAAAGGCAATCTTTATTCTTTCTCACTCCTTCACAACAACTTGATTATAGCCATAGAAACCATCCAGAGTAGATAACAACTTAGAACTAGTTACCAATTGTAGCATATTCTCCATGTTTTGCAGAGGGTACTTATCTTTCAATGATTCTTTATTCAAGTTCTCGAATTCTACGTATAGTCTTATAACACCATTTTTTTCTGACAGGCACTAGGTTTGTAACCCAAGATGAGTACCTTATGGGTTGAATGATCCATCCATCCCTCAACTTATTTAGTTCTTCTTACATCTTCAAATAAAGGAGTGGATTGACTTTCCTCTATTTTTCTGAAGATTTGGCATTAGATTCAAAAGGAATCTCATGTTGGAACAAATCTTCCTTGTATGCCTTCAACTCGAGTAAGACTAACCTAGGAAGTCTTGATATTTCTTTAGCAATTAAACATAGGACTCCTTCTCTTCAATCCTAAGATTACTTCCTAACCAAATTTTACGTGGTTTTCCTTTGTACCCAAGTCGTGCTCTTCCACATCCCTTGAAACCAAGATAATTCTTTTAATAATGCAATCAGCGTTATAAATATTTTAATCAAGTGCCACCAAACCTTTGGGAATCATGTTTGTCTTCATATGGATGATTTCTTTGCCAAATAAAGTTTCCTTTCCTTGAGAAATACACACCATTGGTTCCCAATCTATATTTTGGTCAAAGCAAACTCACCTCGGGTTCTATAGATACCATTTCACCTAGGCATCATCATCGAACACTTGCCATTTTTAATGTTGTTAGGGATAGATGGCCTTATTAGTATTTCAACATCATACTCACAAAATGGAGATAATGCATAATTCCCAAATCTATATCCTAAAGCAATGCTAACTTTTCGCAACAACATTAAAATTTCTATCATGGTGAACCATATTAAAAGATTCAAACATTTCAATCAAATCCCGAATTTGGATGCTTTTATTGTTTCATTATCTCGATTTTTAAGTAGCATACAATTTTCTAATTTTCTTGACAATCAATTTACAATCATCTTTGACAATGATATCCCTTATACCATATTTCTATGGAATTCTCAAGCCTAATAACATATTCAACAATGTTGTTAGTGCATTCAGATTTGAGTTTGAAAGAAAAAAAACTCTTCCAGGCCGGAGAAATTAGAACAATACCATCACCATTTCCAAACTTGAAACAAGCTCCATCGAATAACAAGGTCAAAGGTGAACCTAATTTTTCAAGAAATTTACATTGATAAATTGTGTGCTCTTTTCCATCAACAAACCCAACAAAGTTATCAGCATTAACATTAACAAACAACACTTCATAAAAAGCATTATTGGGACCTTCAATGAGGTGCAACATCTTCTTCTCTCCATACTGATTTACAAGTATGCCTTTAATTGGAATGGTGGAAAATACATATCGATTTGAACACTTCCAGTTACACTTGCAACTTGCTTTCTTGATAACAACATGCCCCATTTGGCAGGGAAATCAACAATAACAACATCAAGTTTCAAGTTCACCCGAGATAAGTGTAAGTTGTACCACCAAACCTTTTACACATCCTACAACTGGAACCTCTCTAGAATCCATTGCAGTACACTTTCCATAAGTTTTTCTCACTTTAATGTTCAATTCATTTATGAATTCAAGAGGCATAACATTAAATGATGCTCTAGAATCAAACATAAAATTGTGCAACAGTCTAATCTTAATAATCAGCGTTGTAAAAAATGGATCAAATTTTAATTGAGACTCAACCAAAGGTGTTCCCAAGTAAAATTCAGGTGGTTTGTAGTGCCCACTTCCCTTTGACACTTTTTGATACTGATCATGACACTGCTTGAGTATACCATGCACATTGTTATAGTATTGATTTAGTATGATGATTAGATATTAGAGCATGGATTATTGTTGACTCGATTCATATATGATGCATGATGATTATTAGAGATATTTTATATATTGATGTTAATATAATGTTTGACATGGTTACATTATAGATGTTGTTCGGACATGTGATATTTGGATATTTTCGAGTAGACCTAGAAAATGAAAATTGAATTAAAATTGATGATCATTGATGATCTTTGTTGATTGACTTGATGATTGTTGTGATTCACATATATATTGATGACTTTAGAAGTATATTATATTCATTAGGATGTTCTGATGTGGCCATGAGGCTGAAGGAGGTATTTGTGTTTTATAGGTAAAAATATCACAACACACACCGGGGATTGGAGACCAACCACTTTGGAATTCTAGTTGAATTCAACAGGGTCACCATGGCAACTTTATTTGTTTATGTGTGTTTTATTATTGTTAGGGATTCCCATGGGGGGGATTACCTTCAAATGCAACCAAGGGGTTTTATGTTTCTTTTATTTATTTTCCTTGGTTTAATGTTGCATGTGTTTATTTTGTGGTGATTTGACCCCTATCCTTATTAATTAAATTGTGTGTTAATTAATGTGAGTAATCATATTGTTAAAAATTAATTAATCAAATTGGGTCATAAGAAAGTAATTATTAGAGTTATTGGCCTAAAATTAAAGATTTGTAAGAAATGTATAAGTGATGTGTAAGTTGATTTTTGAGTATGAAACACTCCATCTTCTTTGAAATTCGAAATTGTCCTTAGAGGCTGATTTTGGAGACTTTTGGCACAAGTTAAACTTGTCCATGCCTCTTAAATTTAAATACCAACCTTACCTATGGTTGGAGAGTTAAATTTATCCCTTCTTTATGCATTTTTGTAAGTCAAGTTGAATGTTTTTATTGCACTTTTCTTACATGTTTTAATTTCAGTCCTTATGGCGTGTGGGCTTGTTTGAGTGTGTAAGTAAAACTATCATATTATTCACCCACCTACTAATTATGCATTGGAGAATGAAGTTGAATTTTGTACTTGGAGTTGAGGATGTGTGATTTGGCATCTTGCTTGGATCCACCTCATCCTCTTTCCTTCCATCTTCTATAAATTGGAATTTTTTAGCTTGGTTTTGGGTTGCTCCACTTTTATCACTTCATTTTGGGAGAATTGTTTTGGGGTTTTGGAGAGCTCTTGCTTTTGGAGAATATTGGAGATTGTTGCATGCTTGTAGATTGTTGATCTCTTGGACTATTTTGCATTGGAAAGCTTGTTGTTTTGAACTTGGAAAAACTCCATCATGGAGAGGTAAGAGTTTGGCTCTTGGAAATGCTCTTCTTTTCCCTTTTATGAATATGTAAATGCTTGTATGTTTGTTATTGTTTGTGGGATGTTGGGTAGATTTCCTAGGAAAGGTGTAGGAGAAGGGTATGGGGTTTATTTTATGGGACCATAAGTGTTTTTGGGGAGGTATAATTTTGGAGGGAGTTGGTATTTGGGTTCCACCTTCAAAATAAATAGCTTGCATTTCTTTACTGATTATGGGGTGCCATAAGAGGTTGGGGAGGCATTAGGAAATGTGAGGAATAAGGGGTACTTAGGGAGGCATACGGGCATGTACGGAATTTGAAATGTTACAATTTTGTGGTTTTTTCTCAGGTGGTGATACCCATTTCCCCTTTGGGAGGCATAAGTAGCATCCCCATAGTTTCTTCCTCTTTGGCTTGCATGAAGAAGCCTAAGTTTTTTTTTTCTATCTTTCAGGTGGTTGTAAGACTATTTTTGTTTTGGACTGTGTTTTAATATGAAATGTGCATGTTGAAAGATTTCCTTTATGTTGTGGAAGCCTATTGTTGCCATGTGTTGAAACACATTTCTTATTACATTGTGGTTGGGGCTTGGGGCCAATGAAGAAGGATGGATTCTCGTTTCACTAGATGTCTTGGTTGGGTGGAGAGTGTTTCCTTTCCCTTCTTTTGTTGTGATCAAAATTGAAAAGATGGAGAATATTCATGTTGCTATTTTGGAGCATAGGAAAAGACAAATTTTTGATAGTCCTTTGGGATCATTATTTATTGTAACCCTTTCCCAGTTTGAAGTGGATGACCTTGTAGATTTTTTTGTAATGGAAAGATGTTTTGTATTGGTTATGAAAGTTTTAATTGAAATGTGAAAGAAATGTAGTATGTTTTCTATTTTTGGATGAAAGAAAAGAAAGATTTATATCTTGTAAGTTGTATTTGATCGATGGAAAGAAATTTGTAAAAGAATCATACAAGTCAATAGAAGTTATTTATTTTTGTTAAGATTATATTGTCTTCATTGAAATTTGGGTTTGCAATATATTTGCAATCTCTGTTTGGAAAATTGAAAAGGGAATACATATGAAGAGAATATATTACTCTTTTCCTTTGGAATGCATGATTTGATGGAAATAGACTATTGTATTGATTGACTAGAATGAATTCATTAAAAGTAAAAAATTATTTTGGTAAATGTAAATCGATCAAATTGAAATTAAAGTTGTAGAAATCTGTTAGAGAAATTTTCAAACTGGAAAATATTTTATTCAAAATGTACTTAACCCCTACAACAATGAACAATAAAATGAAACCTTGAATTTAACTTAATATGATTAAGGAGTCCCCAAAAAACTAAACTACTTAAGAAATGGTTAAGGATCCTTTCAAATTGAACAAAGGTAAAACTCAGTTTTTTCGATGTAAAATTGAGAAATTTCGAATTGATATTCAATAAAAAATCATACCTTGCAATCCATCCTAAATTCCTCTAAGATCAACCCTCCACGTTTGTTTGGCATGTTGAAAAAGGATGGAGGTTGAATTAAACAAAATTTTATAAGTCGAATGTAACTAGCTTTTCATTTTATAATCTGAGAGTGTTTTCTCAAAATTTAACCTTAAATATTTATCGAAATTAAATTATTAAGGATTCTATGTAAAAGAGGACATCGAGATATTTTTGAAAAGTCCTTGTTTCCCAAAACGGAGTTCTATTATAAAAATTTATGGCCTTCTGAAGTTCACAGAAGAGGAAAATCCTCTTCCACACCCGTTTTCTCTGGGAAGAAAAGAGTTTCTCCTAGCCTCTCTTCCATGCTTGAAAGAAAAATTCTTTTCTGTGCCTCTCTTCCATGCCCATTAAAATATCTTCCACATGCCCCATAAGAAGATAATCTATCTATGCTAAGGATGAATTTTTTTCTCTCTTGGTGTTTTTTAGGATGTTTTGATAATCTGTTGTAATGGAACTCCACGTCGGATTAGAGGTTACGCTCATCACTTGTGAAATGGAGGTCTAGATCAATATTTTTAGCTCAGGCATGTTTATGCAACCTCGGAGAGAGATGAAAGGTGTCCCTTTTGGTCAAACAAATTTTTTTAGCTTTGTAGGTCTTTAGTTAAACCTCTTTAAGAAATCTTGTGCTTTGTCTAGTTAGTCTAGATTACCAAAGTAATAAGTTCACCTTTGTGAGAAGAATGATCGAACTAAACATGAATCTTGTAGAATTTTAAGGCAGGTCTTGAAAAAAACATTTTTGGTAAATGCATAACCTTAAGGGATTGTAAACCGTGGAGTGTATCCAAATGTGATTTGTATATTATGGTTTAGTTGTTTCTTGGTGCCTTGTCAAGAGAGTAAAGTGAACTATTCTTGATGGGTGTTAGTTGTTTTCATGCTTTGGCCATACTTCATCATCATTGAAAGTTGTTTCAAGAGTTAGCCGTAATAGTTTTGACCACTTGTTGTGTCGTTTTGTACATCAAACAATTCAAAAAATTTATCATGTACTTTTCTATGTTGGTCTTTGTGACATGACTTAGTGGGTGTTACACTTGGTATCAGAGCCGTGGGTTCAAAATCTTGGACCTTTAGGCACACTAGAAAAACTTCAGACATGGAATGTAAACCTAGCACACTTTTTAATCTAGAAAACAACCTTGTTTGAAAATTGAAAAAAAAAAAGAAATACGTAGGAGTGAAGAAATATTACATTACTCTATTCATATTAAGAATGTCAAATTAAATTGATGTTTGTGAACTTATAGTGTAGTGGAAACTTGGCTATGCCCCTTTGAAAATGTGTTTTTTATGAGTCCTAAATATCTATTTAATTGTTTGATATGTTAAGCCATTTTGAAAACCTTCCTTCTTAAATTTGTTGGAATGATGAGTTGTACAGTGTGATTCTTGTGGTTGGACAATAGTGGTTGTGTTCTGGGTTGGGCATAGTTAATTAGAATTTGTTTAGAGATTCCTTCCTTCAATGGTTAGGAAAGAGGGTCTAGTTATTAGTTTTCGATTTCATTACCCGTATGGGAGAGTGGACATTAAGTCTAGGTGTCATTTAGGACCCAATCCTGTGTATGTGTCTTGGAACTAACCTCAAGGAAGAGTACCTCTATTGCTAGCCATGAAGGGCTATGAAGTGAATGTGGTGTTAACCTTTGTGTTTTACATTAATAATATTGTGTTATTTTATCAAGGACCAACATCTTATTTAATGATTGATTTGAGAAGCTCGAGGCTCTTTTATGTAATTTATTTTTTGTCGAAATTTTCAAACTTTGCAATATGGCTACTTAGCCACTTTCTTGATTGTTTACATTTATTAGATTTTATTTTGATTGGTGACTCAGAGCTCATTATTTTGGCTACTTAGTTAAATGTTACGTGGTTTCCTTCTTACATGATGATGAGTTGGTTCTATGCTTTTTTATTGTGACATTTTCATATGGGGTACACCTGGTGTCTTGAATGTACTCTTAGGTGCTTAAAGTTATGCCTTGGTTTTGGATGCACAAAACCTTAAGGGTGTCTAGGATCTTAGAGTTACCATTTTGTTGCTCGACATTGTTAGATACAGAGCTCGTTGTGTTGAGCGTTTTAGTATGCATCCATTAGCGGTGGTGGTGATTCTCTTATAATCTGGTAAGAGCTTAAACCTCATCAAGTAGAGGTGTTTAATTGTTGGCTGATGAATTATGTTAGGATCGGATTACTTTTGGGTGGATCTGGATGTTAGTAGAAAAGTGTGTCCTTTCGATAGTGGCTTCTTTTTGATGGCATCTTAAGTTTTATTAGGATTTTCTTATTTCATTATATAAAGTAGTGACTTGAGGATTATATGCATCTTGATAATTATGGTTAGAATTAATCCATTTGAGTATTGTGTGTGTAAATTAATTGTGTTTTGTTGCCCTCTTGACCTATAAATAAGTCTTCCCTTTCCTTCAATTTTTTGAAGTTACTATGAATAACACTTTATGACACTGTTAATTTTTAATTATGTATGAGACACTTATGGATGCCTTGAGTCTTTTGGACCATGCCACTAGTGATGTTAGTGTAATTAGACCTTGATGAATTAATCTCAATGGTATCTTATAGTGGGATTCTTCTTGTAAAAGCAGTAACTCTTTTTTTTAAAGCCGTATTGAATAGATATTCGATTGGCTACTTATAATTGATGATTTTTAGTGAGTATGTTGTGTTCTTATAGATAAAATCTTTCCTTGTTTTTTTCTTAGTTAGTGGTATCTTGTGGTAATAGTAGTGTGTTATAGTTGCTTAGTACCTTCTTGTTCGAGAGAACGTGCCTTTCTTTTGTGGGATTTTTGGTCATCATACCCGATCGTCCCATAGCTTCACGAGTGTGAGTTATGGCCTTTTGTTTGAGACTTATCTCTTGTTTAAGCAACCTCCTTGTGTGTTGTCTTGTCCTTGAGACCTAAGTTATTGTAATTTTAAGGAAACATATGTTAAGGATATAAAATAACTTTTGGAAGTCTTCTTTTCTTCTTGTTCTTCTCCCTAGAGACCTTGAGTGCTCTCTGGTGTTACGATTTATGCTTATGCTCTCTTTGTGGTTATTCCGAGCTTGATCAGAAAATAAGATAAATGAATCCCATTGTGTTATTTTGAATGGTACTTCTTGTATTGATATGTTAGTTGCTAGGGAGCTATATAAATTTTTTTTTACCAATGGTTTACATCTCTTGATTTGGTTGGTGTGGTGTGTTCGATTCTTAAAACAAAAAGAGTAAAAAATCAGACTATAGGAAACCTTGTGGTCATGTAATTTCTTAATAATACCATGAAAAGTTAATTGTTCCTCTCGAGTTATAGAAGTGTTTTCCATAAATAGTTCCTCGATTGTAAATGCTTTCCCTGATTTAGGTGTCCTTCCTTATTGCTTTACCTCATCTTGTGTGACCTCAAATTGTGGGAACTTGAGTAAACATGTCTCTCGTATAAAATTGTTGCCTTGGTTGATACGGCTAGCCTTTCTAAACAAGGAATTATGAAAACATAATTTAAACCTAGTGGAAACCTTAATTTTTACTATAGTATGTTGTATTCCTTGGGAAACTATGTGGTCTTTCTCAACTCATTGAATTCTCCTTATTATTCCTCTACTTGGTGGTTAATCTTAAGACTCTTTTGAATTCTTCATGTTATATTACTATGTGTTGTATCTTAGTTGATAGCATAACGTTACTCTATAGATTTAAATGTCACATAACCTTACATGCTAGAAAGTTTAGAACTCATCCCTTACAATCTCCTTTATCTTGCTGAATTGCATTCGACCAAACTTTGGATTCTGTGGACCCACAGTTGTTTGAGGCAAGAAATCCCATAATGGGAGAGATCCCTTTTTTGTTTCATTTGTTCTTATCTCTCTTTCTTGTTACTTCAAGGAGGAAGTCGAGTTTAAGGGGAGGGGCATGTAGTTCCCACTTCCCTTTGACACCTTTTATACCGATCATGACACTATTGACTATGCCATGGACATTGTTATAGTTTTGATTTAGTATGATGATTAGATGTTAGAGCATGTATTATTGTTGACTACGATTCATATATGATGGATGATGATTATTAGATATATTTTATATATTGATCTTGATATACTATCGACATGGTTACATTATAGATGTTGTTCTGGACATGTGATATTTGGATATTTTGAATAGACCTAGAAAATGAAAATTGAATTAAAATTGATGATGATATAGTTGATGAAATTTTAAGTGACATTGTTTATTGGCTTGATGATTCTTGTGATTCACATATATATTGATGACTTTGGAAGTATATTATATTCATTAGGATGTTTTGATATGGCCACAAGGCCGAAGGAGGTATTTTTGTTTTGCAGGTTAAAATATCACAACACACATCGGGGGATTGAAGACCAAACACTTTGGAATTCTAGATGAATTTAATAAGGTCACCATGGGAACTTTATTTTTTTGTATGTTTTTTACTTTTGTTAGGGATTCCCATGGTGGGGACCACCTTCAATTATGTGACCAAGGGGTTTTATGTTTCTTTTATTTATTTTCGTTGGTTTAATGTTTGCATGTGTTTATTTTGTGGTGCTTTGACCCATTTCCTTATTTATTAAATGGTGTGTTAATTAATGTGAGTAATCATATTGTTAAAAATTAATTAATCAAATTGAGTTATAAGAAATTAATTATTGGAGTTGTTGGCCTAAAATTATAGTGTTGTAAGAAATGTGTAAGTGATGTGTAAGTTAATTTTAAAGTATGAAACACTAAATCTTATTTGAAATTTGAAATTTTCCTTGGAGGCTGATTTTGGAGACTTGTGGGACAAGTTAAACTTGTCTTATGCATCTTAAATTTATATACCAATGTTACCTATCATTGGAGAGTTAAATTTAGCCCTTCATTATGCATTTTTGTAAGTCAAGTTGAATGTGTTTATTACACTTTTCTTACATGTTTTAATTTCAGTCCTTATGGGGTATGGGCTTGTTTAAGGGTGTAAGTAAACTGTCATATTATTTGCCCACCTATTGATTATTAATTGGAGAATGAAGTTGAATTTTGTGCTTGGAGTTGAGGATTTTGATGAAGCATCCCACTTGGATCCACCTCATCATCTTCCCTTCCCTCTTCTATAAATTGGAATTCTTTAGCTTGGTTTTGGGTTGCAAATTTTATCACTTCATTTTGGGAGACTTATTTTGGGGTTTTGGAGAGCTCTTTCTTTTAGAGAATATTGGAGATTGTTGCATGCTTGTAGATTTTGATCTCTTGGACTATTTTGCATTAGAAAGCTTGTTGTTTTGAACTTGGAACAAACTCCATCATGGAGAGGTAAGCACGTGGCTTTTGGAAATCTCCTGTTATTTTTGTTTTATGAATATGTAAATGCTTGTATATTTGTTTTTATTTGTGGGATGTTGGGTAGATGGCCTAGGAATGGTGTTGGATAAGGCTATGTGGCTTTTTTTTTGGGAGGCATAAGTGTTTTTGGGAGGTATAAGTGTGGAGAGAGTTGGGATTTGGGTTCTAGCTTACAAATAAGTAGTTTGCATTTATTTACTTGTTATGCGGTGCCATAAGAGGTTAGGGAGGCATAAGGAAATGTGAGGAATAAGGGGTACTTGGGGAGGCATAAGGGCATGTCAGGATTTGAAATGTTATATTTTGGCAGTTTATTCTCAGGTGGTGATACACATTTCCCCTTTGGGAGCATAAGTAGCATCCCCATAGTTTCTTGCTCCTTTGGCTTACATGAAGAAGCTTGAGTTTTGTTTGTTGTCTTTCAGGTGGTTGTTAAACTGTTGTTTTCTTTTGGAGTTTGTTTTAATATGAAATGTGCATGTTGAAAGATTTCCTCTCTGTAGTGGAAGCCTGTTGTTGCCATGTGTTGAAACACATTTCTTATTGCATTGTGGTTGGGGCTCGGGGCCAATGAAGAAGGATGGGTTCTCCTTTCATTAGATGTCTTGGTTGGGTGTAGAGCATTACCTTTCCCCTACTTTTGATGTTATCAAAATTTAAAACAATGGAGAATCTTCAAGTTGTTGTTTTGGAGTAGAGGAAAAAGATAGCTTTAATAGTCCTTGTTGGGATCATTATTTATTGTAACCCTTTCCCACTTTGAAGTGGATGACCTTGTATATTTTTTGTGATGGAAAGATGTTTTGTATTGGTTATGAAAGTTGTAATTCGAAATGTGAAAGAGATGTACTCTATTTTTGAATGAAAGAAAGGAAATATTTATATCTTGTACGTTGTATTTGAACAATGGAAAACAAGGTTGTAAAAGAATGATACAATTCAATAGAAGTTATTTAGTTCTGTTAATATGATATTGTCTTCATTGGAAATCGGGTTTCTGATGTATTTGAAATCTCCATTTGGAAAATTGAAAAGAGAATACGTATGAAGAGAATATATTACTCTTTTCCTTTGGAATGTATGATTTGAAGGAAATAAAATATTTTAGTGATTGTATTAGAATGAATTCTTAAAATTATGTTGGTAAATGTAAATGGATCAAATCGAAATTGAAGTTGTAGAACTTTGTTAGAGAATTTTCAAAGTGGAAAATATTTTATTCAAAATGCACAAAACAAACCCTGCAACAATGAACAAAAAAATGAAACATTGAATTGAAATTAATATGATTAAGGTGTCCCCAAAAAAACTAAACCTCTTAAAAAATGGTTAAGGATCCTTTCAAATAGAAAAAGAAAAAGCGTAGTCGTTTTTTGCTCAAAATTGTGAAATTTCGAATTGATCTTCAATCAACAAAATTATATCTTTCAATCCTTTCTAAATTCCTTTAAGAGTAACCCTCTATGTCTATTTTTCATGTTGAGAAAGGAGGGAGGTCAAATTTAAGAAAATTTTATAAGTCGAATGTCACTAGTTTTCATTTTATAAGCCTACAGAACATTTTCTCAAAATTAACACATTAAAACTTTATCCAAATTAAATTCTTAAGGTTTCATTGCAAAGAGGATGTTGCAAGCTTTCTAAAAAATTGTCATTTTCCAAAAATGAGTTCTATATCAAAATTTATGGCCTTCGAAGTTTTGCACGCGAGGAAGAGGAAAAGCCTCTTTGCGCACTGTCTTACATGCCTGGGAGAAAAGAGTTTCTCCCACGCCTCTCTTACGCACCTAGAAGAAAATTTCTTTGTGCCTCTTCCGCACTGAGGAAATTTATTCATCACAACTGGAAGAAGATAATCTATTTGTGCTAAGGATTACTTTGTCTCTCTTGGTGTTTTGGAGAATGTTTTGATAACTATTGTAATAGAACTCCACTTTAGTTAGACCTTACTCTCATCTCTTGTGCAATGGAGGTCTGGATCAATATTTTCAGCTCAGGAATGTTTATGAAACCTAGTGAGAGATGAAAGGTGTCCCTTTTGGTAAAAAATTTTTGTCAGCTTTGTAAGTCTTTAGTTGAACCTTTTAAAAATCTTGTGCTTTGGCTAGTTAGTCTAGATTACTAATGTAATAAGTTCACCTTTGTGAGAAGAATGCTCGAACCAAATATGAATCTTCTATATTGTTAAGGTAGGTCTTGACAAAATTTCTTTTGGTAAATGTATAACCTTAAGGGATTGTAAACTCTGGAGTGTATCCA
This sequence comes from Taxus wallichiana var. yunnanensis, assembly GCA_018340775.1. Taxonomy (NCBI): domain Eukaryota; kingdom Viridiplantae; phylum Streptophyta; class Pinopsida; order Cupressales; family Taxaceae; genus Taxus; species Taxus wallichiana. The sequence goes on from CM031243.1 coordinate 434,883,380, forward strand.
ATTGTGACTGTATATTGTGGTTGACTTGTTTCATGGTGTCTTGTAAAAGAGTAAGGTGAACCTGTCTTAATGGGTGTTATTTGTTTACATGTTGGCCATAAGGTCATCATTGACTCAAGTTGTTTGAAGAGTTATTCGTAACCTTTTTGACCATCTTTTGTGTCATTTTGTACATCAAACAAGTCAAAAAAATTATATTGTACTTTGCTATGTTGGTCTTTGTGTCGTGAATTAGTGGGTGTTACATGGTTCACCTATCTCTTCCAATGTTTTTGGTTTTTATATGTTTGCAATGGTTAGAGGAAGAGAATTTACATTATTTATATTTCTACCTTGGTCACTCCTATCTTCTTCCAATCCCAAATACTTTAAAAGCCCTGTTTATGTGCTCATGAATCCTAGCGAGTTCGTCAATTATGATAGAAATCTTGATCGACTAGAGACTTGGGAAATGTCATAGGAATATTTTTGGGCTAAGCAGCATATGGGGAATGATTGACAAAATCATCAGATGGCACAAGATTTTTCACATTTAGGCATGGGTGGGAACAGGTTCTACTTAAGACAACAAGGCCTTTGCAGGATGCATCTTTCTTTAGAGTTTCTTTTGGGACATTGATAAGAATTGGGGTTTTTGGTTTGTCTTGAGGCCCTTCCCCTTTAACATATTTACTTCTTGTGTTATACTCTTTTTCTTGGGTAATAAAACATTCATTAACAACTATCTATCCTCTTCTAATCAGATTCCTCCATTATAATTCTAAATCATTAGAGCTCTTAGGTACTAAAAATCATTATTAGAAATCTTGTACCATATATATTTCTAAAGCATGAGAGGGAGGAAGAAGAGGTACCTAGTGAATGCAGTCCAAAAAAAAAATTATGCAGTTCTTACACATTTTAATTCGGTTGAAGTTGCTCCATGCTGTGAGCTTGTAGAGCGATCGGCAGCATGCATTCATCATCATCATTGTTATCATCATCATCAGCTTCTTCAACTTGTTGATCTACTTCACATGGTGGGTGAGGTGATAAACATTTGTCACACTAATCAATTCTATTTGTCTCTTCAATAACAATAACTCTAGCATTTAGAGGATCATGAACTACTCTATTTTCCCTAGCTTGGGGTTGTCTAGATCCCATGGGTCCTTTACCTCTGTCATCAGATCACCGATGATTTCTAGGATGATTTACAAATTTGTCTTGTCCTTGTTTCCTATGTTGACGTTGAGAACCTTATCCAATTCCTTTCTTTGCCCTGGCTAGCTTGTAAGAGATTTCTTTGATAGCCCCGTCTAGAGTCTTTACAACTTCCTCAAGACCACAACCTTAGTTGATCGAGGCTTCTAGGTTAATTATTTTTACACCTCCCTCTTAGGAGGTTTTCCAACTTCTTTAATGTTGTTCTTAATTTGCAAAGCCATGGTAAAGGCCTACCTCAAAGTTGTTGGGTTCTTATGCCTCAAATAGAAAGAAAATTTCTTATCAAATGCATATCAATACTTTATCGACATGATTCATCACATGGCCTCAAATCAACAAGAATTCTTCTCAATGTTTTGTTAAATATTATATTCAAATCATGCACTAATTCATTAGGATTCTTTATTATATTTTTAGATTCTGATAAAAGAAAACTAATGTCTATTTTATCACCATCATTTTGTATTCTAAAAGCGTTCTTTATCTTAGTCTAATAATCAATGGAATTATCTAGAAAAGATTTATATCAGTCCTTGCATCTTCTTCTAGAGTATGGATAAACAATTTAATGTATACATTCTCAAATTCTATTTCAAATTCCTTCATCATAGTGTAAAAGAGCTTCAGTGTTGATCACCAAGTGATTACATTATTTCCTTGAAACTTAGGCAATATATTTCTTACATCTTGTGGCAAACATTTGGATAGCCAGCCATACCTCTAAAATTGATTGGATAAAAAGTATTAAGAACAAATGGAGGTCTAGATGGAGGCTAAGCCATATTAGTTTAAGGAGGTGACCTTGGAGGAGATGAAAATTGATGAGGAGTGAGAGGTGTTGTGTGTGCTGAGGATAAAAATTTAGAATGACTGCCCTCTAAAGGATTTATTTCTTTGAAAAATCTATTAGCTTTGGAAAATACTAGGGCATATTGAGAAGAAAATGTTTTAAATACAAAATAAGGACCCTCTCCACATGGAGAATTCAATTCAACAAAGACACTACACGATTGAGAATCACTTGAGGAAGTATTGCAATCTTCAATCATAGGATGATCAGTTTCACTAATGGAGATCTCTTTTCTTGATGTTTGATCTCCACCAACCTTCCAAATTCTTCTTCCTTATGATTTAGACATTCCCAACTCTTGAAACAACCTTCTACAAGGGTCCCCTTGGTGAAGACAGATCTTCTTCCTTCCACTTTGCAGAGATTAATGAAAAATATTACTTGATATATGCTAAGACACTAGTATTTATTAAGAATTTAAACAACACGGATTCACCACTAAGGATTTTCACCTTAGTTTTTGCAAATGCACTATAAAATACCTATCACTTGTCTGTCAATACTAGATTCATGTAAAGATTATAAGATATGATCTTATTCTACCCAAATTTATCATTGATGATATAAAATTTAGTGCAATAACTATATAAGCTGGAAATATTACACTCAGAACTTACAACTTTGAACAATTCTTACAGATCTGAATAGATAATGATGTTTTAGAAATGTATTAGCACTTAGATCATGTAAGAGACATTACAAGGGTCTGTATGTACTACATTTTTAAAATACTTGAAAGAGTTCCCAAAATGGCACCACCTTGGTGTTGTTGACGGGCCAAATGGATATGAACTAACAACAAATAAACAAATTTTCCTTGAAATGGCGTGACCAGTGTTGGTATCCAAATTTGTTCTCCCTTTCAAGATGAGAAGCATCACAGATTTGGCATGAATCTAAGAGACAAATATATCATGATGTGTGTCATTTTGTAGATGGGGATGAGATCTACTTTTCCCTTTGTCACTCAGATTTGTGGAGAGATGGATAACACCTTCAAGAGGATTTGACTGTCCTCACTACTTTAGGCCATGACTTTTGACCAGGGTGAGAGGAACCGTAGTGTAACCTCTTTTTGATGAAGAAGATGGAGACATCCTTCTTTTGCACAAATTTTATAAAGAAAACCTTGGGAAAATACTGAAACAATACTCTATTATTTAACTCTTAAGAGTTGTCACTTCTAAAAGATGGTGATACTTTCAAAACAAGGCTAAGGTTACTGAAGACATTATGAGATCCTGATTGTTCTACATATTTTAGTAAATATATTTTGTTCCTTTTTTGATAAATAGGGCAAGCGAGGGTAGTTCAGGATGGATTCATGTTTTTGAATAATTTTTGTTGAAGATTAAGTAGGATAAAGTGGATTATACCATATCTCTAAGAAACTTCACAATAATGGACAAATCAACAACAAAAACTTAAAAATAGTTAAGACGTTCCTTTAAAAAGAAGGTGTGCTTCAATGGAGGCCCGAGATCACTACATTTTCACAAAATAGTTGAGAATCTAACATGAAGTATCGAGATAAAAGACTCAATTAAATACCAAAATCTACGATCAATCATGCCAAAGCTACACCCAAAGACTTACGGACAATATTTATCAACAAATGACGGTGGAATTATTTTATATTTGTTTATCTCATCACAAGATGAAGGCTCTTCCTAAACATAAATTTCAAATTCCACTAAACAATCACGGGGACGAGATCCTTTGTGATTTCACAAATATTTCAAAGTAAGATTGGAATAGGAATAAGGAATACTACTTGTAGACATTTTGAAACAATGTAGACGAGTAATTGCTCCAAGATTAACACAAATTAATTTCAAATTTTCATAAATTCATCATGAGGGAAAATGTCAAGAGAAATATTAGTGCTCATCAATTGCTATACATCCGTAAAGATTGAAATGATAGAAAATCTAACATAGAAGAAATTAACGAGGTTATATCGATTGGTCTATCACAAAGATGGATTTTCTCAAATTTTTCTTAAGAATTCAACCCAGACCATTTGCACGAGTATTCTCATTGCATTTATACATTTTATTCACTCATTTTTCCCCAAAAGAGAAGAGTATTCAAGGGACCTTTTCTTGTTACCAATTTGCCTCGTAAAGCAACATTTAACAAATTCACATCTGAAAGCTACGGATGGACCAATTGTGAACTAATTACATTTCTTAGGCCCTTAACTAATATCTAGGATTCCATTTCAAAACTTTTTCCAATCCTTCTAATCATTCTGATTTTGTCATGTGAGAAATCCCTTTTAATCATTTTCCAAAGGCTTTGCATAGCTGGATATGATAGGTAATCCTTTATGCTCTCAAGGCAACACCTTTTTCATCTTTTATGCCTGTAACTTTCATCATTTCATCCTATTGATAATGTTCTAAAAAATTCTTTGAAAACCATGAATTTTTTTATTCCCACCTCTGTAAAACTTACGAGAGCATGCTTTAGAGAAAATGGGTTATGGGTAATCGAGGTCTTCATCTTTTACCCCGATGCTTTAAGGGTTTGAATTTTTCCTTTGATGAATTTCAAGTTTGACCATCTTCTTTGAGGATATTGGAAATCTTGTGGAAATTTAAACTATACATTTTGTGTTCCTCTTTATTTTCCAGATCTGTACATTTTCTTGATGTGGGTATTCGTGTTTGCTCTTGGAAACTTATGATTATTTTTGTGGGGTGATTTTATCTTATCAATATTCCACATATGCAATATATTTTGTATTATTCAAATATTTTCTCCAACCTTTTCCCCTTTTAGAGATCTTATTTCCATTAACATTGTTACTTGAGCTCTACGATGATATGGGTTTTGCAATATTTAGCATTCTTCAAGTCAGGAACTCGTTTTCTATTTCTTGAGTAATGAAAGTCAGTTTTTGAATTTTTAAATGCCTTGAATATTCTTCATCAGTGCATTTATCTTTACTTATATTGTTTTTGTAATATTCATTCTATTTGTAATACTTCCTCCTAGCTACATGATAAACTTGTAGCACAAAATTCAATACTATCACTTTGTTTTTCAGTTTTCTTTAATGAGATATATGCCTTGGATGATGTTATTATGGGCTCTAGTTGGGCATGTGCTTTCTCGGGTTATTACTTCAAAGATTTAAACTCTATTTCCTTCTACTGGTCACCACATTTGAGTGTTTTCGAGCTTCGTGTTTTTTTGTATTTCTAAGCACAAGCTCAAAGACTTTTTTCCTCCTTAATATTTTCCTAAAATTTGAAGTTGTCAAAGTTTCATTGTGCACTCATAATGAAAGGCTTTGTTCTTTATTTTTATATTTGTTTGGACCGCATGCCATTCTCCTGTAATTCCTTTAATTTTTCATAGAATAAATTGATGTATCTATTTATGATTCTTCAAACTTGTTTGTAATCTCTTTGTTCCTTGATGTATATCTGATCATTTGCTTGAAGATCCAATAGGGAATCTGTAACTCTTGATTTACATTCTCATTTGAATTTTTACTTTTTAGAATTACATCATAGCATCTTCAGTAGTAACCTTAGGAATTTTATCTTGTCTATATTCATTTAATAAGATGATCATCTCTCTTAACTTTGAAAGATTGGGTTAAAACAAATTAGAAGAAGAATCCTATATATTTTCTTGATGATAACACACTGAAGTACTCTCTACTTGAATTTGATGTTTTTTTCCATGAAAAGAAATGAAACTATTTCATTTGGCACTTGTATGGTTGTAATTGTGTCTTTATATCTTCATTTACAACTTTAATGGAAACTATTATTTCTAAAGTAGAAGAAATTGAAGTCAGTTCAAAATTGTATACTACTTAAATCTTTCTTCAAAAGTTTATGCATTGGTAATGTTGGCACGTAAGATGGTTTTTATCTGTCTATTCATTCAAAACTAACACTTTGAAGCTAACATTCCTTAAATCTCTTAAAATTGTAGATAGATATTTGTATTACTGAAAACTGTAACCCTCTGTTAATGATTTATGATTTGAAGCACTTGAAGATTAGTATGTACATCCTATAAATTCAATTACTTTGAGTATTGAACTTGAAAAGTTTATTTGATGAATTATCCTTGATGTTTTACTTTCAAAGAATCTAATATAAGTTTTGCACTTTGTTATAGTATTTTTTTATATCATTGAATAGTGTATTCATTAGTTGGTGTGCAAATAAAAACATAAATATTTTGTTCACAAGTTGTTCTTGCACTTTCTTACTTTTCATATAAATATATGAACCGAAATTATTTTCTCGAGCTTGTCTATGACTCCAACTTGCTTATAATAAGCAACCTAAAATACTGATACAAGATACTTTCATCATTTAGTTTTATTTATAAGCTATAAATGTCACCATTTATTTAATAATAGCTTATGTTCTCATGAATTTGTACTTGAGCATACCATAATCTAGAGTTTACTTGAATGTGAAGTATACATGATTATCCCTTAATGTGAGCCTGAAAAATGTTAAGTGCTCTTCATTCAATGGTGTGTTGTTTAATGTAATATGTTTCCTTTGATAAGCTATGACATTTAGATCATTCATGTACCTATTTGAACTTTTAATTTGTACTTATATAATTTTCCCAAGTTATGCAACAAAATTCATCTTCTTTTAACTTTGTACCTTCATTCTTATGTGTATCTTGATCATTGTGAAAGAAATGAATTGTAACACCCGGAAAACACACACACAAATGACATGGAAAATTTCTATTAATTTCTTTTTTAAGTTTAAATGACAACACAAGTGATCAAAATGGGCCACAATTAACTCATTAAATGCTTGACAAAAAATTGAATACCTAGGCACAAGGGAACATATGAAACCCTTCATGGACAGGAAAAAACATAATGGTCTAACCATAGAACATACTTGGAAATTTGGGCCATCTATCCGTAAAATATTTAATTTTCGAACAAAAATCTTCTTTTTAAAAGGATCAAAATTTTGACATTTTTAAAGAAAGATTACAATGCACCAAGGCAAGGGTTAAGAAAAAAGGTTAAGGAGAAGGTCAAAATGAATTCATCTTTAAGATATCATTTTTTATTAATTGGGATTTTATTGGGGCTTAATAATTTATTCATAATGGTTAAAAATTTCACTTAGGCTTCGCTTGACGATTTTGAAAAAAGTATACAAATTACGTTTCAAACAGAAGAGAAAGATTGAATGGTTCCTTAATCAATTTCCTCATAGTTATTATAACCTTTTTATCTTCCAAAATATAATCATTTATTTCATCTTAAGATCGTTAAGGACTCACAAAAATAAGAAAAAGGTTTATTAGTTTATCTTGGTGAATACACCGAGAAATGAAGAGTGTGAGAATAGAGTCTAATGTGTGAAAAAATTGAAGTAAAGTGCATACTATAAGGGGTGATAATAGCTTATCCATAGTCTAGTAAATTCATTCAAAAAAATGTTTCAAACATAAAAATGATAATTAATCCTTGAAACAGCATAAGATACACATAATATATTTGTATGAGGTTGAAGATCCAAGAAGAATGCAAGAAAATACAAAGGTGAAGATACAATCATAAACTCATATTTATTGCTTCATTGATATGCATTCAATATATTACCAAATAAGAGCCTAGATCACCATGTAAGGAGTCCACTACAAGGTTCTACAACACATTGGATTCACGAAAAAAAAAAATTATAGATATTTTCTGCTCAAAACTATCCCCCTTTCAATGAGCCCAACAGTCCAATTTATAGAATCATGAGAGGAGAGAGAGAGAGAAAATGAAAATCCTGAAATCTATCCTCCCACCACTTGCAAGATGTCATAAATGGATTAAAATGATGGTATGTTGCTTGTAAAAGGACCCCATACAATCCCATAACTTGTAAAGCAGTGATGATAAATGTTTGCCCACACTTCATTAAATGCATCCCAACTATCAAATAAAACATTGTTTTGAACCTTGCCACATTTTTAAAAAAATATCCATTGATTCTTTATCAAATTAAATATTTCTTGATATCTATGGATTGGGATTGGAATCATGACTCCAACTGTAGCAATTTTGTGTATTTTTGTTAAGAATTGCAAAAGGTATGGCATTATGAGTGTAGGTAGTTTTTTTGGAGTCTGCTAGACATTTTTGTCATTTAATGAGACAAAGTGTATTAAACTAACTAGAACTTAATATGTTTATTTTATTTTAATATAATCCTTTTATTTTTGTGGTGTAGAGGATGTCTTGCATGTTCTAAAAAGTCAAATTTCATGAAAATCGTGAGCTGGGACAAACGTTATGGATTTTGCATAGTTCGGGAGTCGAACATTGGCATTTCCTCTATATTACGAGCATTTTAGTGATTATGGGTTCGTGTGTCCCGGATATCCCGAAAAATTTCTCCATGCCACCCATAATTTTCTTCAATGTGGACATTTTGGCTTTTGGGGAACTCGTGTCCCCTGTGGAACCGGGTCCGTGTTCGCCTCTCTTTCCGAATCACACGATTTAGGCTTCCGTTTCACAATTGTCCATGTTGTTGAGTTGGTCATTGGGGCTGTTGACCTCCACTCCACCTTCATCCCAATTTTAATGGCTCTTTATGTGGTGATTTCAGATTTGTGAGTCCCGCACCTCCCAACGTCCCAAGTGTCCCGACGTCCCGCGGGCCGCCTGGGATAATTTTTTCTAATTTTTCCAAAATAAATTATTTCCTTTGTATTTCAGCTATTTCGCCTTTACGGCTCCCATCATCTCGATTGAACTTGTCCAACATGGGATAATTTTTATGAAAAACCTGTAATACATGAAAACAAGCCATTTTTTTAATTTTGCAATTTTTTCTAACTCCTTAAATTTTTCTTTGGATAGGAAGTCGAGATGAGCCATAGGGACCCCCAAAACCTAATTTTGGGCCTTGAACAATTTATACTTTGTCAAGCCTGAATAAATTATGCAGGTTATCCAAATTTACCTCGAGGAGTGAATTTTGGATAACATCACCCACATGTCCCTAATAATCTTAACAATTCTATCATTAGTCAATAAGGTTTCAATATAAATATATAATCCAATTCTCAATAAAAATATTAACAATTTCCAACAAAATCACCGAGATGCACAAATATATATATACCACCAAAATTCATCACGTATTATAATTAAGCCAAGGTAGTTCTGATAATAAAAGAGTACTATCCATAAATGCACATATGCAACTTCAAATCTCGGTGATAAAAATTTTAGTTACGGTTCAAGCTTCATAAGGAATGGTCAAAGTGTCCCTTAAGGAAAACCTCAAATTTCATGGACCTACACTAATGATCAATAAGGAATTGGGTATATGTCTAGAAAAATAATCAATTCTATAGGAATATCAAAGGAGCAAAAATAACTAAGTAACCAGGTACCATCGCCACGATATCCGCTTAATATATAAATCCAACCATTTTAGTGAACCACACATAAAGTTTTGTAAACTTGTGGAAAGAATTGAATATCGAAGGGACCCCTTAGTTAGTCTAGGGAAAGAGAACATGGAGGTCAACATACCTCAACAACCTCACCACTCAAGGTTGGGAACAACAAAGAAACAATTAAAATTACACCATTTGTTTCCATACGAAAGGGTGATTTAGTGTCCATAACACTATAGTCTCTCCCAACCTCGGATTAGGTTCAATCTAGTGGTTGTTCATTAAAGCAAGTTTGTCATAAACCCACGTGAACTAAACTCAACATACCCATAAATGAAAAGTATAATCACACTGGCCTTAACTCCAACTAAACTAGTTTAGTAAGGAATAAATGAGAGCGAGGGTTATAAACATTAGAAGATCTACACAACTCACATGCCTAGAAGAGGAATTCTCTGATAGAGTAACTACTTGAGTAACAATATCGAGAAGTCACAGAAATAGGAAAAAATCAATTACCCAGGAAGAAAATAAAATATAAATATCATAAGCTCTTATGAAAAATATGAGATTTATAGTTACTTTACAAGATTTTCTTCACAACAGAAATTACTAGCTATAACAGCTTGATAACCTTGTTACTCAATCAAATAAAATTAGATAACAATGGTAGAAGGTATTTTCTTGAAGCACGAAAAATCAATAGCAGAGTAAGAGGGATAAACCTATGTTATCCACTTTTATCACTAGAAACTATTATTGCCATAACAAGAAGATTTCAAGGAAAAGGATAGATTTCCCATAAAGGCATCCAAACCCACAAACAAAAACAAAAATGATGTCAACTAATTTAAGGAAAGAGAAGGATCTATTTCATGTTATTATTAAATCTTAGCAATTTCAGCAATGGGTAGGTTTATATTTCCTCATCTCCATCTTCTACTAGTCTTATGGACACCTCATAGAACTGTATTAGCTATCCTCGTGTCAAAATTCATATCTTCTACTAGTTGGGTAGTAAAAATCCATTCCCATCCATGTTTAGGAGAAGAAGGAGCTCCATTTCACATGTGACATCTGCCTAGAAGAACTTTGGTCTCAAGGAATACAATATATACACAAAATGGGTTTATTGGAAAGTCCTAGGAAACATTAAATACCCATGATTGACAGGAGTAAAGCCATACTCCAAAACCTTGTAAACATCCTCCCAGCCTATGTCAAAATGGGATGTAAGAGTAAGAGAGGTTAACCCTTTGAATCACAAGGAAAATGGATCTTTATAAGATGAAGTCGCGGGTTCCTTAGTAACCAATATGAAAAATATGGAGGTACAAACAAGGCATGCTTTTTTTTCCAAAATTCCTCAACGATATGTGGTCTCAAGGAATTGCAACTATTGTTGGATATGTACAAAAGGACCTGTAAAAAATGGCCGCTCAGTCGTCATTTTTAGCATACATGTAACCACCACCTGTGAGGGACGTTTGTAGGATACAAACAAGAGCCAGGATGGAATAATAAGGAGTCAACAATCCAATGTAAGTGGTTAGCAAGAAAAAGGGAAAGTAGGCACTTAAACATCCACAAAACAAGGCCCCAAAAAATAAAATAATGCCTCCCACAAATCCATGCCAAGCATGCCAAATGGAGGCTTTGAAATAGGAATGGACATCCACCGAGTAATGGAGAAGGGGATCTCGCCTAACATTTTAGTTGCAAGCACCCTAGGCAAAATGTGTGCAAGTGCGGTGAAGAAGCGATCGGAGAGGAGAGAGTCTAGAAAATATTGAAAGACTCTAATCCATTACACGAAGACCCACCAAATGCATGTGGCCAACAAAATTGAAAAGAGTAGTAAAATAATAAAACAAGGCATATAAAATGAACCGAGTAAACAAAACCAACCGCAAGAGAGGAAGGTATATGGTGAGGAGTCACTAATAAATGCATTAAACAAAATAGGTAGGAGGTCTACCACTCCAACTCGCCAATAAGGATAATCTTCTCCCCGTGCCAAACAGGGAATGACATATTGGTGGGAGGATATCTCTACAAAATTTACCAATAAATTTCCATTAAATTCAAAGTTTGCATAGAACCAAGGTGGGGAAAACTAAGGGTTGAAGTTTTGAAAGAAAACATAGGACAATAACCAACTATAGTGCCACAATAGGGTATCATCTTCTTTTTCACAAATTGAGGCTCGGTCTATGGGTGTGATAAATTATACAATAAAATAGCTTACCGATAATTAATAATAATATTGATAACAATTGAAAATAAAATAATAATTAAAAATAATCGCTAATCGATGGTGAAAAAATATTATTATTATTATCACACCATAAAATAATTATTAACCATATTGATAATAATCAACAGTCAAGCTCAACAAATAATAATAATAATCAATGATCAACAATTCATAATAATAATAATTATATAGATATTTATTTTTAAAATACATTCCCTAACATCCTAACAAAATGGATATTCTATTAGAGCTACAACACCAAATTTTCATTCAAGCTGCCTATTAAAATTCAAGAACACGATTTTCCTTTAATAGGATAATCGTAAAGGATTCTACAAATGGCCCACAACTAAAAGCATCAACCATAAAATGTGAAGGCGAGATGGAGAGGGACGATTCTATTTTTTTCCTCCTGTAACAAGGTCAAATTCAAGTAATAATCAATGAGTGCATACATAAATGTTCAATGCTTAGAAAAAAGGTTAATGAAGCAATAACTCGGAGGAAAGGTTGAACGTGGCATTACATGAATGAATTCTTCTCTTGTAGCATTGAATATTTTTATGTACTCAAAGCAATCTGTACCTATTAGTACAAATTTTAAATCATGAATTTTTTTATCTTTTGTTGCAACCTATAGCAAACACACTTAAACTTTATGAAAATAATAGGCTTTTTGGCCCCTCTTATGTTCCATAGTCTTTTTATTTTATCTTTCTTCTTCTATAATGATTTTGGGAATCATATGTGATATTGTAGATATTACTTTCTTAAATATGCATCTATCTCAGATGTACCTTATGCTTCTTATGTTTAAGAAATCCATCTACATGTAGTTAGACAGTACATGAGTACAAATCAAACCCTGAGCTCTCGACTGATATCATTTTTCTTTTATTTTTCAAGTACACTTGTAGCTTCTTGCAACACGGATGAAAGATGGAGCTGAAACTAGAGCCAAGAAGAGTAAAAGAAATCCTAAGGCAATGATGGGTTTCTTCTATACTCTTTTACTTTTAAATTTATGAACAAGTACTTCTTTCTTCAGTAATTATGAGTTACATCCCATGGCTTGTGTGGGAAACATTGAATTTATTCATGAATAAATGACATTAATTTTTGTAACCGAGTTGTATACTTCTTTCTGCATTCATATTTTATGATGGATATTGATTGTATAATGAAATAAACAACTCAATAACATAATTAAATGTATTTAAACATGCGTAAGTAATGCTTTTGATGTACCTATAACTTAATAATAAACTGAATTTCATGTAAACAAATCTATTTGTTTTCCTAGATTTAATATTTCACCTAAACTATGATTACTTCCTTAATCAAGGGAATACATTAGTCCTTTAGGATTTTGTGTGTCCTTGCTGAAGATGAACATGGAATGATAATCATGTGAGGCATTAAATTTTGTAACAACACACATAGCTCACATTAAATGTAGTTAATCAATTACCTTTAACTTGAAATAAAAACAACTTTAATGCAGCCCCCTAGTTAGGTCCGTTTAATCAATGCCTTCCATCGAAATCAAAGTTTTTAGTTTCTTATTTCTTCACGGGTGTAAAAATTGTAAAAATTTCTAGTGATCCTATGGGGAAAGTTTCCTCCTATCTTATATATATGTGCCTTTCTCTTGTCCAGTTGGGAATGGAATCAAAGCATATAACCAAAACTATCTAGTCGAAAAAAACTAAAAGCGGGAAAGGATCTGGTGAACCAAATGATGTGCACAAGTGCACTTTATTGAATTTAAAAACAATAAAATATGCATGAAATGAAATTATTTACTGTGGGAAATCCTACGTTAACCAACACTATAGGATTTTCAATAACAATTTTTAGAATCATACTATTCACATGAATGGGAATTTCCTCTCCGTCACCTTGAAAGTTGAAATGCATTATTTTCTTCACAAGCTGATATCATATAAAGATCACTACATATTGTATAAAAATTCATGTGGTTTCTTGAATTTTCACGATCAACATCCAATTTTAACACAATGTATCTTTCATTGAAGACTCGAAATGAGCCTTTCTATCGAATGTCTTCTTCATCTGTATTTGATTCTTTTCCATATTTAGATGAGCTTGATCTCTTAGCTCTTGCAAATCCCTTCATTCGTATAACTAACCTACAATGGTTCATTCTCAAGTAGTTCCTTTAAATGTAATAAATCCAATGTGCGAAACTCAACTGAGATGAAATTTTTTTCCTCTCGTCCATAAACAAGTTTTTACGATGAATTGCCGACTGATTTTTTAAGGAGTTATTATGTCAACCCAAAGTGTTGAATTTAACATTAGATGACAAGCTCTTTGGTTATCCTCGAGTGTTCGTCTGATGATCTGAAGAGATTCTTGTTAGTTCTTTTAGCTAATCCATTACGATGTGGGTAATAATTAGATGATGTACTTAAATAAATTCCATATTTGACAACCAATTCTGTTACCTTTGCACCAAGAAATGCTAAAGCATTATCGAAATGATAATTGCTTTGGAACACTAAATCTATAAAATATACCTTCATAAAATGATAAAATGAAGTCTTTTTAGATTATTTCAAAACTACCGCTTCATTCTAGCGTGTATATTAATCAGTAGTAGTCAAGATCCACTTGTGTTCCTATGACAAAGGTGAATTTATCATCCAAATGAAGTCAAGACCCCACGGTATCAATGGCTGATCCTTTGAAATAGGTTGCGTATGGGAAGTGAAGCTAAATGTTCTTTTCCAACAAATATAGCACACTTATTACACTTTCTAATCTATTTGAAGCAGTCCTTGACTATGTTGGTCCAATAGTAACTATCTTTCATAAATTTTAAGGTTGTAGAACATGTTGAAAAGTGACCTCTTATAGGTCCTTCATGAAATTCAGATAGTAACTACTGAATTCTATCATTATCAATACATCGCAGAAAAATTCCATTTATATCTTTTTTAAACAACACTGCATCATTAAAAACATAAGGTATGGCTTGTAACCTAAAATATATTTGTTTATTCTTATCCATACTTTCTGGATAAGCACCTTGCTACAAGTAATTAACCAAATCAATCATCTATCTTGATTTCTAAACTTTTTGACTAAGTTATGGTATTGAATTCCCACTTGTACTAAATTTTTGAAAACTGATATGTGATTTCAACATGTTGTTCTGAAAATTCTGATTTTGCAATCTGTTGTTTTTCCATATCAGCAATTAGATTTTTGCACAAACCTTTTCCTTTTTTGCAACACGGATGTCAATATTATACTCCATAACCTTTGTAATCCACCCTACTCTCTTCTCATTCAGTTATTTTTTCAACAAGGATGATTTAACACTTAGATTAGAGACTAAGACATGTATCTTATTATTAGAAAGCATGAACTTGAAATTATTTAATCTTCTAGCTACTAAAAATACTTGTTTTTCAAGAAAATTTTACCTTGTCTTGTAGTCATGAAAAATCTTCCCAAAGAAAGTAATTGGCTACTTTGTATTATCATCATTAACCTGAGTTAATATGGCTAAAATTGTTTTAGCTCCTGCAAATGCATACATTGCAAAATCCTTATCAAAATTTGGATTTTCTAGAGTAGGAGCTTGTGAAATATTTGACTTGATGGATTTGAATCCTTTTCTTACTTTTTAGTCCAAGATAAATTTTAATCTTTCTTTAACATTGTGTTTAATGGATGGACTAATGCTGAAAAATCTAGAACAAATATTATAACAAATTTTATTCTTCTAAGAAAAATTTGTAGTGCCTTCGTATGATGAGGTAAGGATAGTCATGAAATAGCTTCAATTCGAAAGGGTCAATAATAATATGGAAATAATACGTCCAAGTAATTTACCTTGATGGATTGAAAATATAGACATTTTAGGATTCAATGATATTCCAAATTGTCTGCAAATCTAAATTTTTTACCTTAAATTCATAAGATGATCATCAAAATTATTTGAAAAATACATTTGCATCATCTAAGTAAACCAATATGCATTTATTTAATAAGATGTGAAAATCCATGTCCATTGCACGTTAAAACGTTGCACTAGTTTTAGAAAGTTGAAAAGGCATTCTTTTGTAAGCATAAGCACCCCACTTTGTGGTGAAGGTTGTTTTTATATGCCTTCTTCATCCATGATAATATGATTGTATATACAATAATCATCTGAAAGAGACAATTTTTCTAAACTTGAAACTGTTCTTAAAATATGATCCATATTGGCAATACTAATGATATTTTAATGAAGCTTTATTAAGATCTCTAAAATTCATACATGGCGAATCTTTCCATTATTTTTTTGAATAGGAAAAATATTAGCTACCAACTTGAATGTTTAGCTAGAAAAATAATACTTGATTCTATTTTCCTGGATAAATATTTTCGTATCAATGGTTCAATCTTTAGATTTACAAGCCTTTGTTTATGCCTTCTGGTTTGGAATTTATCTTTAATTCTATGATAAGATGAGCTAAAATGGTATCAAACCCTCTTAGGACTTGGTATTTTTAAGAAAAAAACATCTCTAAATTCTTGACATAAACTGATAAATTATTGTTTTTAGCTAAGGAACGTACCTTTACGATAAATAGTTTCTTTTCATCATCCACCAAGTTCTCTTTGTAGTTATCTATGTGAGTTGCAATCTTGCCTTTATCCTTTCTTAGCTGATCATCAAAACTATAAATATCTTCTAGTGTGACCAGTCCTTGAGGAAGCTTATTTTTCCTTAATTGAACAATCTATTCACCATAGAAATGCTACAGCTTTTTTCCCAATTTACTACAAAAATTCAGCATCTTGCTCCAAAATCTACAGATTTTCTCGTTATCTTCGAAAACCTACAAATTTTCCTCATTATCAAGTACGAAAGGTTTGATAATCAGCTTTATATGTGGTTGTACTTTATTGTTTTCAATTTGTTCTTATACATCAAAGCTAGCACCAATTGCTGCATGTCTTTCTCCATGTTTGTTTTTATCTCTTAGAACATATTGCATGTTAATAGCATCGAAATATTCCATTAAGTATGCAACTCTATGTTTGTAATATTTCAACAATGAATTATTACACACCTTAAAGTTTTTTACTTGATTAATAACTAACTTTGAATCACCAAAAACTTGAGAAGTGTTGATACCTCTTTTTAAGGCCCATTATAATCCGTGAATTAATGCTTCCTATTTGACTACGTTACAAGTACACAAAAATTACAAAATTAGAGCTTAAAAATACATTTTGTCTATAGGGGATGTCAGCATCAAACATGTACATTGTCCTTACTTGTTCTTGGCTCAATTGAAATGAAGCTTCCATAACGCGTCTCTTGTTTTTTGGTTTTGGATAGCAAGGGGATTGGTGCACTTTCTTTGTCCAAGAAATAAACAGAAACTAAAGCTTCCTCTGATTCTTTGAAAGGATCATATGTATGTTCTTATTATTTTTTCATCCATAAACATATTACAAACACCATCTAATACAGAAAGATGTGTTATAACGTCAAAATCAGATTGATCTAAAATTACATAATTTATCATGCAGCATTTAAAGCACAAGTCTCAATATGAAATCTCGTTAGAGGATCTGAATTTACGTTAACTTTAGTTCCATATCTTGTAGTAAAGAACAAAAATGACTAGTATGAAGAAAGATAACCTCCTATCTTTGTTGTAAAATTAATTGATAAGCATAAGGCAAAGTAGGAGGAAAATCTACAATAGTAACATTTAGAGAAGCATGTAAAGTTACCTCTAAATTTCTTATGATGCCAACTATGTTAGTTGTTTTTCCGTCTAGCTGTAACACACTTTTCTTTCTAGGTTCATATTGTAGGCCTAATTTTTCTATAATTTCTTTTTCCATTACTGTGTTGTTTGCACTACTGCCAACTATGCAGTTATGAACTAAATGATCTCCAATAATCAAATATAGATAAAATGGTGGTGGTTTCTTGATATCATGAGCATTTAAATTTTTTGAACCATCAAATTAACCTCTTTCATATGATCTTGCTCCATTGTACCAAGAATCATGTCTTCTTTTTTATCTTCTTTTTCGGCCAGTTTCGATGAAATCTTCAACTTAGCAAGCTCATGAGAAAGTAACTCTTGCTATCCAAGAATACTTAGATCATCCCACAATGAAATATTAATATTATGCTTTTTCATTACCTCGAAAATATTAAAATAAGCAACCATTTTTGAAACATCTTCTATAGTTTTAGCATAAGCTTTAGAAAAACTGACTCTACTTCAATAACTTTTGAAATATGAGGTATGAATAGTCTTCTAGGATCAAGCTGTAATTGTTTTTGTTGTTCCTTTTGAGTTGAATTTCTTGCTATTTTTAAGGAACAATAGATTTGTTTCCTTTTTTTTTTACCTTCAATTGTTGTTTTATAAATGACTATAGGCAAAATAGGTTTGTTTTGTTGTTTTTCTTTTCTCGTAGAATTTTCTTGAGACCTAGTTTTGACTGCAATAAAATATTCCTCTCCAAATCCGACTAGATTTTCTTCTGGTGGATTCTAACTATAAGCATCCTTCTACCCACCTTCCATTTGAGGCATGAAAAATGCTTTAAATTGAGGTTCGCAAAAACCTTATATTCACGAATGCATTTTGACAAATGATAGTTGAATGAGGTCGTTACAATGTTGAAACCATTCTTATGAAACCATATTCACTAGAACAAGGGCAGGAGATGAACTATGGGATTTTGGATCAAATTTCCTTTTATGATATTGTTGTCTATAGTTTTGATTTTTTTGGTAAGGTTTCCTATTCTTTTGATTTTTGATAAGAAGCTTGATAAGCCCCTTTCTGCCGAGATAATTTGTTCTCAATTGACATTAAATTATTTCACATAGTCTATAAAACCTTAAACATATCAGCTGATGGAGCTCAAAAATAAGCTCTATAATGGTAATAGGTTGTGGAATAAGTGACATATTTGCAATAACAGGCATTGAATGCCTTGGGGATAATTTTCCAGCTTGAATAAGGTTTTTTTCAGCCTTAATGGTAATATCATAAGTTGTTAGAAGAGTATCTCCTTCAATAGACTAAATTAGGGTTGAAACATCACTACTTAAAGCTCCGAGATGATCTAGAAATGCATGATCAGCTTCGAGGCTTGAGATGGTTGGAATTCTCTCCCATGTTCTAGAAAATTAGATGTTAAAATTTGTAATAAATTCATGGGGAGCTCTTTTTATTGTAGACAACTATTCAATGAGAGATAAATGATCAGAATGGTCTTGAAATTACTTAAGTAATTTCTCTCCTAACTCATCCCAAGTTCTTATACTCCCAATTTATAAGTTTTTGTACCATTGCAAATCTTGTCCTTTAAATGATGCACTAAAACTCTTAAGCCTACATCTTTATGAGTTATATTATGGACAACACAAAGGGCTGTAACATATTTAATGTGCTTTGTAGTGGTAATCTAAGTTTCACTAGTGAATGAAGGTAAAATTTTCATGGCTGCATTAAGAATATCATGATAAACTTGAATTACTAAATGGTCATTATTAGTAAAGGTCACAAAATTTCTAGGTGGTTATAGAGGCATTGGAATAATCGGGATTTAAATAACAAGATTAATATGTGGTCAAGGAATATTAGGAGAAGCGTTTCCAAAACTAGGCCTATTATAAGATATCGTATTGCTAACTATTCTTCTTCTTGTAGAATTCAAAGCTAAAGAAATAAATTTAGTGGAAATTCCTCTTATCGATGATCTTGTAGTCACTTAAGGCATGAAACATGCTACAAAAATAGTCTAAAATTAGCCTTATGAAGTCATTGAATAAATATTTTGATCTTTAGAATAAATTGTTACAGCTTGCTTCTCCAAAAGTGACTTTCTTTTGCTTTAATCATTGTAATTCTGTAATTCTTGCAATTCTGATCCGTTGTCTCACCGAGCATGCCAAAAATTGTTATCTCTTGAAATTTCACCATGGTTACGTGTAAGAGGTTTCTCATACCTCTCAACCACCCATTTATTATGTCTTGGAGTATGGGTTTTACTTGGGTGATGTGGGAGGGAGACAAAATGATGTGGTATCCTACATGGAGCCACATCATCTCCCCTCTTCCTCTTTTCTATTTATTATAATTTTTGGAAGTATTTGGGGTTACTTGTTTGTTTTTGGATCTTGGATTTGTGAATTCTTTATTATTGGAGGTGGAGGCTACTTGGAATTTCTTGAGTTGAACTATTTTGGGACTTTCTTGAAAACATGGAGCTTGGCCATGGTGAGGTAGGGTCTTGCACCCTTGTTTTCTTCTTTGTTTTCTTGGATGTTGTGTGTTGTGTGGGTTTTTTCTTACTTGAAGTGTTGGGTAGTGAAATGGATTTAGATAGTGAAATGGGGATGAAATATGTTGGGAGGAATAAGAGATTCTTTATGTGTTTAGGAGGGAGTTGGTTTTGGATGCGCTACCTTGTTCTCTATTGTTATTTTGTGCATTGTGGGAGCCATAAGAGAGGGAGGCATAAGAGACATATAATTCTTGTTGTAGGGAGGCATAAGAGATTTTTGGGTTGAATGTGTTTTGGAGGATTTTAGATGTGGGCATCCAAAGCCTTAGGATACACAAGGGCACCCCCATATTCCTTTCTCTATTTTTCTTGTTTTAGAGCCATTTTTTTGGAATTTTTTTTACGCTTAAAAATGACTATTTTTGTGGTTATCTTTGTTGTTTGTTTGTTGCTTGAAAGTAAGTGTCGAAGCATTGTATAGTTTCCTTGTGGTTATCCATCCATTATTGCCTTGTTTTGGGGCTTGGTGGCCAATGAGGAGGATTTCTTCTCCTCCTCATTGGAGTTTTTGTTGGGTGGAGAGTGTTTCCTCTCCCCCATTTGTTGTTGTGATCAAGTGGAGAAAATATGGGGCCATTGTTGGAGAGTTGGAAGCTTGGAGCAACTATAGAAGACTAAGAAATTTTTCATTATAGTTACCTTCTTGTAAAAATTCCCACTTCAAGTGGAATATTATTGCATTTTTTTAAAATAAAATTCGCATTGAGTATTTGTTTTTAATAGTGTAATGCATGTGGGAAAGAAAGACAATTTTAGTGAAACAAGTTTGATAAAATGGATATGTAGTTGGAAAAAAAGAAACAATTTGTTCACATTTTAGTTGATTTATTACTTCACATAGGTGTGTTTCTCTTTCTTTAAAATTATTGGAAAAAAAAATCATGTGAGAAACTATTTGAGTTTAGTTCGCACTCATAGAGTTAGTTCTAGAACTCATAGGTTTAGTTCTGGAACTCGCATCAAATGGGGACTATGAATAATAAGAGAGTCAAATGGAAAATATGAGAGAGGTTTTTGTTCATAGAAATTTATTTAACATAAACCTCATTCATATTTTGTACAAGTTTTAACAATGAAGATAAATATAACTTTTAGTGAGTCAATGAGTTTGAGAAAAAAGTGTATTAGATGAACACTAAAAGTTCCAAAAAAGAAACTAAAAATAAAACAAAAAATAAGAGAGAGGTTTTTTTCATAGAAATGTGTTTAACATGAAACTCATTTAGATTTTCAACAGGTTTTATCAATGAAGATCAATCTAAATTTTAGTGAGAGCATGATCGAGGAAAAGTGTATCGGATGAGAACTAAAAGTTTGATAAATAGAAACTGAAAAGTCGGATGGAAAATATGGGAGAGGTTTTTTTCACAGAAATGTGTTTAAAAATAACCTCATTCATATTTGTTATAGGTTTTATCAATGAAGAAAAAATAACATTTAATGAATGCAATCCAAGGAAAAAGCGTATTAGATAAGTGTCAAAAGTTCCACAATTAAAAACAACAAATTCAAATGGAAAATCCATGAAAGTTAGTTAGTAGAAATCATATTTTTAGGAAAAACCTCCTTCCAATAATGTAGGAGAAAAAATCATTATGATTCTTTTTTGAAAATCATGGAGAAGATTTGGGAGCAAATCTTCCTAAAATAAGTGAGATAAGACTTTGACTCCAATAATATATCTCTCTCCATATTTTGTGGAGATGAAGATCATAGTTGTTAGGATTATAATAAATATAAGATCAGAATGTATCTCAAAAAATAAGGATTTGGTTACACATATAAATTATAAATGCAACCTTCCACACTCGGATATGTAATGTTTTACCACCAAGAAATGAATCTGTTCTTTTCTTTCTAATATTTTATAGTTTTGAGTTAAGATATTGAATTATGGTTTAAATCCCCTTCTAAGGAATGAGTTGGTCACTCATTCTAAATAATATGGATCTATATATTTGTGATTTTATTTCCTAATAATTTGTGTTTATTTTTTTTACGTAATTATCATCTTATTGTATTGTTCTCATCTTTGTATTGTAACATTCAGTCTATTGTAAACCTATAGATGTTTCATTTAATTTTTCTTATTTCTAATTTAGCAATTTTAATTTATGTAAGTGTGTTTACATTTATGTAAGTGTTATTTCATTTATGCAAGCGTGCCTTTATATTCTTGTAAGTGTGTTTACATTTCGCAAGTGTGCCTTTAAATTTATGCAACTGTGATTTATTTTATGCAATTTTAGTTTTTGTTTAAAGGAGTTTCTTTCCAAGATCTTCTTCTCTTATTTCATACAATATTCAGATACCAACTTGGATTGACATTATTCATGGTGAGGATTAACATCCATCATCACCAAACAAAAGAGAAAAGATCTTTTCATAAGAAACCTAGAGTTAGTTCAACCCCTAGATCTTGTGGCCCAAAATGAATCTATCCAATGGATGAGATTCATCCCTTCAAAAAAGTTGGTGGGAAGTGGGTGAGAGAAATTCAAATTTAATTTACATGGGTGGAATTTATTTTGGGGTCACTCAAGTAAGTGTAAAAGGGGATGGGTATTATTAACTTTTTAAACCAAATGTCTTTTAGAGACATTTTAAATAAAGGTCAACTTTGACCCCTTTGTGGGTATAATAGAATCCTTATTATTTAATTAATTATACCACTTTACCTTGGGATATTTTTGTGAAATTTTAACTATGGTGTAAATTAAATGTTTATCAAAATAAAATTTAGGGAAACCTAAACCATGTCTTAGACTAACTAAATTTATTAAAAGGTATTGAGAGTTTTATTATTTTATTTTAATGAGGATTAAAAAGGAAAATTATATTATTAATTTTAAGTGACTTAGAAACAAGAATGTGACAATTGTTAATTTAAAACCTTTTTATGAGCACGTTTTTAAAAAAAAAATCATAATTTTTCTAGCTTGCCCTAGGTTGTTCTTGGGTTTCATGTGGAAAAATTTAATGGGCATTACAAGAATTTTAAGTATTTTCCATCTACACATATAAAGGTAAGAATGGGAAAACACACTCTTTTATTTTGGTCTTTCTTTCAACAATACAAAAATAAACAAATACAATTTAACTATTTCCTTTCATGACAATATTCAAGTTTCTTAACCATTTCAATCAAATAATTTATTACAAGATTTCTCAATACCTTTAAAACTAAGAACAACACACCTTTTGAAGACAATGAATCAACTAAATTGAGAACAAAGTTGTTTTATTTTCATTCACATTTCAATCCTTTTCTTCATAAAATAATACACAATCCCTTTTAAGGAACTTAGTTCAACTTAACAATCTATTAGTCTCTCATTCCAACAAGGAAATGATTTTCAAGATTTTACTTTCAATTACAAGGAGGAATAATACTACAATTTTGATACACAAGGCAACTAATAACTTCACTTTAAGAATACAAGTTTACAACCCCTCATACACAATGGAGACAACATGGTAAAATATTTACAAGAGAGTCCATTATTCTTTTCTCCAAATGCACAAGAAGCCTTCATCATTTGAGTTCCATCTTCTTCCCAAGATCAAACACACAACCAAAATGGGGGAGTAGGAAACACTCTCCACCCAACCAATACTCAAATGAGGAAGTGAAGCCTACTTCCTCATTGGCCCCCGAGCCCCAACAATGAAACACTATGGAATATTTGTCAAAAATTAATATTAGCAAAAAATAAAAGGATTCCACATTTACTTTAAAAAAAAATTCACACAAGAAAATAACCACAAAACACTCATTTTTATACACATAAACTTCCCAAAACTTTGGCTCTAAAACCAATCTAAGTATAGAAATGGATATGGGGATACCCTTGTGCCTCCCAAGGGTTTAGGTGCCCACCTAAAAACATCCAAAAATCCATAAAAACCCCAAAATCTCTTATGCCTCCCTACAAATAAAATATCTCTTATACCTCCCTCACTCTTATGCCTCCATCTCTCTTATGTCTCCCACAATGAACAATAATAATAAGATGAGAACAAGGTGAGGAACCCAACCCACTCCCTCCTAAATACCCAAGAGAAATTCTTATTCATCCCAAAAAAATTATCCCTATTTCACTTTCTCATACACATCCTATAAAGCCATTTCACTACTCAACAACATGCATTTAATAAAACATACATTCAACACATAAACAAATAATTTTTTTAGAAGAAACCAAAGATGAAGACCCTACCTTTCCATAGAAAGAATCCACTCCACAAGAAAGTTCCAAAATTATTAAAGCCCAAGAAATTCCAAATAATCTTAAACTCCAACAAGCATTCCAAAATCAAGCACCACAAAAATGGGAGACCAAAAACGAAGGAAGTAACCCAAAAAATTCACAAAATTCTAATAAATAGAAAAGAGGGGGAGAAATATTTTGTTGCTCCATGTAGGATGCCACATCATTTCTTCTCCATCCCATATCACCAAGGTCAAATGCAAACCCCAAATCATAATAACTTGGTGGTTGTGGAAATGACCACCCCCTCACTCAATACAACACACGCCCTTAAGGACTAAATTAAATACCCATGTAAGAAAAGTGCAATTCATTGTTCTTTTCCTTCATTAAAATATAAAATAGGACCTAAAACATTTCCATCACATCATAGGCTATGTGGGTGTGTAGTGTCTTATAAATTTGGATCAATTTTACAGATAAATATAAAGTTTGGTTAAGAATGCACCATAGAATATATAAAAAGTACTTCATCACTTTGATTTTCTGTATAAGTAGTATTTCCTTCCTCTTCATTTTCTCCTTCGTCATCAGCAGCCATGGCATTATCTTGCAGTTTTCCATCAAGTAAGTCTTGTGCTCTTTTCTTGTAATTTGAGGACAAGTGGCTAGATTGTCTATAGTAATAACAAGTGAGCCACTTCTTTGAATCTTTAGAAGATGATCCAGGTCTGAAAGAATATTTAGATCTTCTTTTATCTTGTTTCTTACCATACAGGATTTTTCCTCTGGTTCCGCAAACATGATTCTCTTTTCTTCATCTAACAAAGAAGAAATAAGTTCTTCTAAACTTGGATTTATTTTACTCAATGTAAAGACCATGTTAGAATAGCATGGAGGCATGCTATTGAGTAACACTGCTTTAGCATTCTTCCATCTTGAGGCCGAACAATCTCTGTTTTAAAGATATTGCTGCACTTCCAGCTTGTGATCCAAACAATTTGTTCAATGTCTCCCAAATTGTGTGAGAGGACTTTTTTAAGTCTATATGATGCAAATAGGAATTTGATAGACCCAATCAAATAATCGTTGTAGCCTTTCTATCTCTGCTTGCCCATTTTGTTGCTTCATCTGCATTTGTCGGTTTATTCTCTTTTCCATCAACAATATCCCACAAGTCTTAAAAAATATTATGAACTCCTTGAACATAAGTAGATGCATACACAGGAGCAAACATACGGGTACATCATTCCTCCCTTAGCTACACTCATAAAACCATCACAGATAGAGGATTAAGATAGCTCGATACCAAATAATAAATTTGGATCAGTTTTACAGATGTACAATATTAAACACGGAATAATAATATACTTTCAATTCATTCCGGATACATTACATTTTACATACAATGCATATGTATAGGAGAGATTGCTCCTAAATATGAGGAACTACAATTCCTCAAATATCTCCTACAACATCTCCTGCAACTTCTCCTAAAACAATAATCTATTCATGATATATTGTTGTAACAATATATCACCAAATAATATATCCATAAATATAAGTTGTTAATAACAACTTATATACTAACAAAATATATACGTGATTTGTTATTACAAATCACTCATTAATTCTTAATCATAGTAAACATTAATATTAATTTCCTAATAGTGCCCACTTCCCTTCGACACTTATTACTGTTGTTTTTGATATTTTTGACTATACTTATGGAAATTTTGCATTATTTTTACTTATCATGATGTTGGATGTTAGAGATGCTTGAGACTATTATCAAATCTCAATTAATGGTATGATGTGTGTGGATTATTAGATACATTTTATATTGATTATGATATGTTGTTGACATGGTTATATATTTTGGACATGCAACATTTTCGTCATATTGAGTAGACCTTAACAATTGAACTAATTTTGTGATCCTATTGATATTGATGAAATGTAGAATCAAGATGTTGTTAGAAATTGTAAATGATAATGTTAATTGCCTAGATAATGATTTGATTCATATGTAGATGATTGTCGATTTGTATTTCATATTTTATATTGGAATTTTGATGGCCATGAGGTCGAAGGAGGTATTATGTGTTTTGCAGGTAAACATTATCACAACTAAAAATGAGGGGATTGGAGACCAACCAAATATGAATGCTAGATGAATTCAACAATGGTCTATAGTGCCCGTTTAAACAACCACTTGAGACCCAAGAAACAACGTAGGGTTAGCTAGAAAATTATAGGATAATTTATTTTTTTGCTTTGAAGTGTCTACAAATAGGCTCCAATACATCTATTTTTACTAATAGGTTCCTAACAAGACCAAAATCTGCAACCTATTTTTTCCCTCATTAACAATTTCCGATTGACAAGGTTCAAATTTTAGGGTTATATGTTTTAGTTAGGTTCAAGAAGTAATTGTTATCACCGAATGTTTATACAAGCATAGATACTTGAACTCACAAAGTGTGAT
This sequence comes from Taxus wallichiana var. yunnanensis, assembly GCA_018340775.1. Lineage (NCBI taxonomy): Eukaryota > Viridiplantae > Streptophyta > Pinopsida > Cupressales > Taxaceae > Taxus > Taxus wallichiana. The sequence goes on from CM031243.1 coordinate 434,910,157, forward strand.
TGGATAACATGGGTACTATCTCTAAGTTGTGGGACTTGCTACTTGAGATAGACCTCCAGAGAAAGTTGGTTCTTGGTCCTAAACTACCTGCCACAATCTACACTAATGCAAGGGAAAATAACTATTCTAATCTAAATTTCCAAGGGACCAAGGAGAGAGGATGCATAAAATGAAATCCTACACTAAAGTGGTGATACACTAGAAAAGGAGGGTGTGAGAGTAGTCTTCAAATGCATGAGATACAGAAGCAAAGTGCACACTAGAAGGGGTGATGACAGTTCTCCACAATCTAGCAAAATGCATTCACAAAAATATTTCAAACATACACAATGATAATGGATCCCTGCAAGAGCATAATAATAGACACAATATTCTTGTAATCAAGGTTGAAGGGGCAAGAAGAATGTAGAAAACACAGCAGGGGAAGATGCATCCACAAACTTATATTTTATTGCTTCCTGATACGCACAGTTCAATCGGTTACAAGAAAAGGGCTTGGATCACCATGCAAGGAGTCCACAACAAGGTCCTGCAACACATTGGCTTCACAGAGCAATTTTGGTAGAGCTTTGCTAGAAAAACTACCTCCCCTTACAATGAGCCCATCACTCCAATTTATAGAAAAAATGAGAAGAGAGAGAGAAGGGAAAATGGAAATCCCAAAATCTATCCTTCAATAACTTGTAAGAGGAATTAAATGGAGTAAAATTATTATATATTACTTGTAAATGGCTCCCCATACTATCCCAGTCTTTGCGCAAAGAGAGAAAGAATGATGACCATGCCTCTTAATTGCACTCCCAACCACCAAATAAGACAACTGTTATGAACCCAACCACGTTTTATTAAAAATATAAATCAATATCTCATCAAGTATATAATTTCTTGATTTTTTTGCATCAGGATTGGAGCCACAATTCCAACAGTACTAATTTTGTGCGATTTCGTTGAGAAATGCAAAAGTTATGGCCTTTTGAGTGCAAGAAGCTATTTTAGGTCTAGCAGACGTTTTCTGTCATTTGATGGGAATGAGCATTAACTAACTGGAGCCAAATATGTTTCTTTTTGTGGCATATAGGAAGTCATTATCATTTCAGAAAGTCCAATTTTGTGAAAATTAGAGCTCGGAGTCAAAAGTTATGGCCGTTTGAAGTTTCACGGGTCAAATGTTGACTTTTCTTCTTTGCCTTTGGCCGCTTTGGCTTTTCACGTCCCTCATGCACTTTTTCCCCAGCTGTCCCAGATGAAAATCTCTTGCTTCGACCGATTCAGGCTTCCTTGTTCCTCTTTGCAGCCTTTTCACCTTTTCGCGTCCCCGCAGTTCTCTCGCGCACTTTTGTCCCAAAATTGCCCCGGAAAAAATCTCCGAACTACCCGAAATGGACCATCTTTCGGTGAATTGGCTAGTTCGTGTCCCACGTGTACTTTTTCCCAGATGTCCCAAACCGTGTGAAAACAAAACTTGACATTTTTTCCCACTTTCGGCCATTTCGGCTTTTCGCATCCCTCACGTCCGACGTCCCAACTGTCCCGCAGACTTCCTGGGACAAAATGTCCAACTTAGCCAATTTTCTTTGTATTTCGGCCCCAAGCTTGGTACGATGAACCTCAGTACGACCCGAACTGGTACGACCCAAACCCTTCAGACCCGAAATGCTTTAAAACAGTCCTGCAACCTTATTTTTGCATTTTTTCCATTTTTTCTAACTCGTTGGGATTTCTTCTTGGATGGGAGAGTTAGAGAGAAGCGAGGCCCCCAAAAACATGATTTTGGGCCTTGAATCAATCTACTTGCTCAGGATTGAATAATTTGATGCATGTTATCAAAATTACCTTGAGGGTGAATTTTGGATAACAATAATTTACCCCCATACCCACTCTCCAACAGGCTCAAAGTTTTAAATGTAATTTATTTGTACTTATTACTTCAAAATTTCCCTAAACCATCTATAATGGAAAGGAAATTTTCTCACCTTTCCGGTGATATAAAGAAGTCCTCCTAACTCCTTATAGTACTCAAGATATGGCCGGATGGAGTTCTATGGTAAAATTTTCCCCTAGGGGGTCACGTGTTAAGAAGTGGGAAGGCACCTTGAATGGGTTGGTGGGTTGCGTGATGGCTTAGGTAATTTTTCCCACAGTGTAGGCACAAATTCACAAATCCTTCCACGCCTCCATGGGATCCTGTGGACACGCATAGTGCCTAGGTTCAATCGGGAAAAGGGTAAGTGATTGGTAGAGTCTTTGGAGAGATTTTAAATTACGCGAAAGGAGGCAAAAAAGGAAAAAGGGGATGTGTGGGTTGATGTGCTTGTGGAAGATGGAAAATACAATGGGGAAGACATAGTTGCGAGGCCATGGGGAATTTCTCTAAAATTTTCCCAACCAAAAAAAAATAAACACAAAGGAGCCGCCCCCTCCATGAGCACCCAAAGCTTCCATGTGGTAGCCTGTGGGTGCCATGGGGTAGCAGGGCTAACGACGAAAATTTTCTAAATGTTTTTTTTAAAAGGCTAAGGGAAAATAGGAAATCACGTCTTCGTCATATCCCCAAGAGGACACATGGCACCCTCTGATTGGCTGCAGGCCAGTGAAGGAGAAAGGAAAATTTTGTCAATGAAGAACTATAAGTTAAAATTTCAAAATTCTTCCATGCATCCGTCGAGCGACATGTTGGCATGTGATTGGTTGTGGGTTAGCGGGGATGCGGGGCAAAGTGGGAAAATTTTCCCAGGGTGAAAATTTTCAAAAATACAAGTTAAAAACTTTGGTATGCCCCACCGAGGTGCCACGTGACAGATACTGATTAGTTGAGGAATGGTGAGGGCCATGGAATTTTTAGAGAAATTTTTCCAAAGTTGAAATTTAAATTTTTCTAATAGTTAGATCAAATTTTATTCCTTTTGATTTCCAAATTGAAGTAAAACTTCAAATGGCCATAAATTTTTATACGAAGCTCAGATTTGGATGAACAAGGACTTTTGGAAAGCTCTTGATGCCCTCTTTACATAGGAGTCATCAATTGTTTAAATTGATGAAGTTTGTGGGGTCTATTTTGAGAAACCAATCTGTAGGTTTTTAATTAGTGAACTGGCAGTTTTCAACTTCTCAATTTGGTTAAATTAGATCTCCTCCTTCACTCAACATGTCAAACAGACATGGAGGATTGATCTAGGGAGGTTTTAGAGTGTTTTTATAGTGTAAATTTTTTCAATTTATTCAAGGTTGTATTTTTCCAACAATAGATAGAAAAATGACTGTGCAAGTTTCAAATTGGATTTTATAAAGTTTTGAAGGTTCTTTCTTAAATGTTAGGGTCAATTTGAATTCCTTAGGACTTACTAAGCCTGAATTTCAATGTTTCATATCTTATTGCTTGGTGCAAGTTTGAACTACTCATTTCATTGATAAATTGATTGCCAGGTTTGGAAAATATAACAGAGAACAACATTAAAGGTACTTAAACATTTTTCCAACCTCCAAGTGTGAGAATTCATTTCCTTTCTAATCTAATGCATTTAATTGATTCAATCAATTGTTCAATAGCAATTATACAAATCCTGATTTCCAAATTCAACTCATTTCAAGAGAACAAAACACTGCCCTTTCCTTCATATGCATTCTTCTTTACAAACACAGAATTTCAATCTTCAATAATAATAAAACACATTCAATACATAGTGCAATTTTGAAAACTAATGCAATCCTTTATTCCTTTCCAATACAACTTTACAATATTCTCTTTTCCATTTGATTTCTAAGATACAAAATACAATGCATATAACATCTTTTACATTTCTTTTCCAAAACAGAGAGTAAAATGAATCTCCTTTACATTTCACAATTCCAATTTCAATCTTCCATTATCAATGCCAATGGTTTCACATTACAAAATTCTATACAATTCATCCACTTCAAGTGGGAAGGGTTACAAAGAACTTGCACAAAAGAAGGGACTGTCAAACTATATTCCTCTTGCTCCAAAACAATAGCATGCTAGTTTCTCCATCTTTTCATCTTGATCACAACAAGGAAGGGGGAAAGGAAATGCTCTCCACCCAACCGAGACATCTAGTGAGAAGGGAGAAGCCATCCTTTCTCATTGGCCCCGAGCCCCAACCATATTGAAATAGAAGATGATAATCAACTCATGGCAATAAGGCTTCCACAAAAAACATGCAATATTATTTCACATGCATAATATAATAAGAAACACAGTCCAACAAAATAGCAGTTCACAACTGCATTTGAAAACATTCACACAAAACTTAGGCTTGATCAAGCAAGCCAAGAAGAGCAAGGAACTATGGGGAAACTACTTATGCCTCCCAATTTAGAAATTGGGCATCCACCAATAATCATACCACCAATATAACATATCATATCCCATAAACCTTATGCCTCCCAAGCCCTCCTTATCCCCCCAAGAGTAAGAAATGCAAGCTATTTATTTTCCATGGTGGATCCCAATCCCAAACTCCCTCCACAATAAAATTGATGCCATTGGCATTACCTTATTCCCCCCATATGAAATCCCCATAGCCTTCTCTCTACACCATATCCTAATCATATCCTCTAAAATATGATTCATTCGCTTGGTCTGTCCATTTGTCTTAGGGTGATATGTTGTGTTAAATTTGATCCTCATCCCGAGAACATACTGCATGGTAGTCCAAAAGTGTGAAGTGTACAACAAGTCGCGGTCACAAATGATATTCCACGAGAATCTTGTGCAACCCGAAAATCTCATCCAAATATACTCGTGCCACTACTATAGCTGTATAAGTAATCCTCATCTGAAGAAAAGTGAGCCACTTTTGTCAATTTATCAAGTGTGACCATAATGGCATCATAGTGATATCTCGACATTGCTAGCCTAACAATGAAATCGATGGAAATGGTGTCCCACTTCCATTTTGGTATAGCATGAGGATAAAGAAGGTCTCAGCTTTGGATGATGATGCTCGGCCTTAACCCCTCGGCACTCCAAACATTGTGACACAAACTGAGCCATGTCCCCATAAATTCCTCTCTAATGATATAATTATAGCAAAGTAGCATGCATCTTCTTCACCCCGGGATGGGTTGAATAGGGTACACGATGAGCCTCTACCAAGATGTCCTACCTCAAGTTTCTATCTCTAGAAACATATATCCAACCTCTCGTGTCTGCGATAAGACAATCTTCCTCTAAGATAAAACCATCAAACTTCCCTCAAAGGATCCTATGACTCGATTTTTGATCATACTTTTGCAATGTAGAAGATGTCAAGAGGAAGCTGCTAAAGAATCTTGCTCTGCAAGTATATGCTCACTGAGGTGGCCATAGCCACATGTCTCCATCTACTGAGAGCATCTGCTACCACATTCTCCTTCCCCATCACAAGCTCTATCTCCATGTCATACTCGTAAAGAAACTTCATCCAACACCATTGACGAGTGTTGAGATTGGGCTCCGTGAAGAGGTGGCGAACACTCAAATGATCTGTGTCGAGTTTGAATATCTATCCAAGAAGAAAATGTCTCCATCCAACCAAGGCATGCACAACTACCTCAAGCTCAATATCTTGGGTCGGATAATTAAGCTTGTGATCTTTAAGTTTGTAAGAATCAAAAGATACTACTTGCCATCCCGCATCAACACACCTCCAAGTCCTCGCTAACGAAGCATCTATGTAAACAAATAACTCACCCTATGGAACCCTGGGGAGAAGGCCCCATACTCTAACCTCTCTGTGAATTAGAGCTCTGTGGAGATCTACAAGGTGGGTGTGACTATTGTTTCTGCTGCTGTGGCCTAAAGGATGATTGTACTGTACCTTGGCCACCGTGAGGAAGGGATACTAACCCCTTGATCTATTTTCCTACATTTGCTAAATGTAGGTCTAGACTTGGTCTCTAGCCTGTTGGGTCTTACCCCGAGTCTCCTCTGTAATATAGGCCTTCTCGATGGCATCTACTAATGTCTAAGGATAGTGGATCCATACTACACCTCCGATATAAAAATTCAGGCCCTAGATGAACATGTGAATCTACACCTTCTAACGCTACATATACTCCACATACTAGAATATAGCTAGAAATCTACTCACATACTCTGCACTCGAAAGAGAAGCACTGTCAGAGATCATGAAACTCATCAATCCTCTCGAAGGATGAACCTCTCGTGATAAATACCTACTCCCGAATCTCTCCTCAAAAATATCCTAGGTCACCTTGTCTACGAATCTACATGGAGTTTTTGTTCCTCTTTCCTCTACCATACTCCAGCTCCATCCATCGGTAGATGGATCGCAACATGAGCTTTCATGTCACTAGAACAAGGACAAAGCGTGAAGTAACCGCTCAAGCTCACTAGCTAGGCCTCTGCCTGAAATCCACCGTGTCACGTGCATAATGTGAGGGTCTAAGCTTCAGGATCTCCCGATGTGATCCATTTCTAAGGTCTATCGGCCTCTAGGTCTCTCATCATGCTCATCCCTAAGTTTAGGGCTCGAGAACTCTCTCTATCTTTGTAGAAACTCTGTCACCTTGTCTCCTAGGTGGTGACTCTAATCTGATTGACTCCACATTAAATTTCTCTCCTCTATGCTCCTCGTTGAGTCAAGGAAATACTCCGACCCTCAATATAAGGGGCTCTATCGTGACTAGCTACATATCTTCCTCCTAAGCCTCCACGTAGAGTGGCATTAACATCTGAAGGGTTAGTAGAATCCAAGGTAGAATGGATGCACACCTTGATCCAGTGGTGGTAGTGGTGGTTAGTTTGAGTCTCTATGAACGTTCCTCTCGCTCCTTCTAAGCCTCATGTATAGACCAAAGTGAGAGTCAGTTCATTTTTCTAAGTTTATACAACCTCCATGTTTACTAAAATAAACAATTTCTAGCTAAGTTGTTTTCTAAATTTACAAGTGTACTAGGTTTAAGTTTTCATGCCTCAAGTATTCTACTATGCCCAATGGTCCAAGACTTTGAACCACTACTCTCATACCAAACTCCTTCCACAAAAATCTCCCAAAACAGTAAGCAAAATTCACCCCCAAGAGGAAACCAAAGTTTCAACAACCACAATAAGAAAGAAATTCAAATTTTTAAAGGAGAGGGAAGAGAAGAGGATGATGTGGATCCATGTGGGATGCCACATCATTCTTCCTCAACCCCAAGAAAAAATCAACATCATGCACCTAAACACAATAAATAAAAATGACAAATTTACTTACACACTCCAAAATAACCCATACTCCAAAAGGACTGAATTTAAAACATGTAAGAGAAGTGCAATTAAAACTTACAAATAGTCATTTCAAAATGCATTAAAAAGGTTTGAATTTAACCTCCAAACCATATGTATGGTTGGTGAATAATTTTAAGAGGTGTTGGATAGGGTTAACTTGTCCGACAAGCCTCCAAATAAATCCTCCAAGGACAAATTCGAATTTCCCAAAAGGATGAAGTGTTTCAAACTCCAAAAATATATATAACATTCTCTTACAACATTCTACACCTTTCTTACAACATTTCTTACACACTCTTACAACATTACACTTAAGATCAACAACTTTTAATTACATTCTTATGACATATTAATTTATTTATTTTAACACATGATTATTCACAACATTAATACAACATATAATAACTAATGAAAAGGGGTAACACATCACAAAATAAACACATGCAACATTAATAAAGAAACCACATTAATCAAAACATAAAACCCCATGGTCACAAATAATGGAATTTCCTAACAAAATACAACACACACACACACACACACACACACACACACACACACACACACACACACACACAATAGTTGCCATGGTGACCTTGTTGAATTCACCCAGAATTTCAATATGGTTAGTCTCCAGTCCCCCAACATTGTTGTGATATTTAACCTGTAAAATGAAAATACCTCCTTCGGCCTTGTGGCCATATCAGAACATCCAAAATGATATAAACAACATGTCAAGATCATCTAAACACATGAATCACAACAACATCAAGAATTCAACATTATCATTTTCAATTAATTAATCAACTATATCATCATCAATAATCTTCCATAATAGGTCTACTCAAAATATCCAATGTCACATGTCGAAATCAACATCTATAATATGTCCATGTCAAACAATATATCATCATCCACGTATAAAAATGTCTCTAGTACCCATCATGCATAACTGAATCTAGATCAATAATAATCCATGATCTAACCTCTATCCATCATACTAAAACAAAACATAATAGTGTCCATAATAAGATCAATCAGTATCAAGATCAATATCTAAAAGTGTCAAAGGGAAGTGGGTACTACATGATCACCATGGCAACATGTATTTCATTGTGTGTGTGTTTGATTTGTTGTTAGGGGTTCCCATGGGGGTATTACCTCTAATTGTGACCAAGGGGTTTATGTGTTGTTATTTTATTTAGTTTCCTTTATTCAATTTTAGTATGTGAGTTTTAGTGATGTATTTTCCTTGTATTAATTATTTAGATTGTGGTGTATTTTCCTTTTATATTTAATTGGTTTAAGTGTCTTATTTAAGATAATTAATCATGTTAATAAACTAATGGTAGATGGGACAAAAGAATAATTCTATTATATTTGATGGCTCTTTGGGTTATGTGTTGTAAGTTGAGTGCTTGTGATCTTGAGTGTTGTACACTCTACCCCTTCATGGAAATTCGGATTTGGCCTTAAGGGACAATTTTGGAGGCTTGTGGGACAAGTTAAACTTGTCCCACACCTCTTAAATTACTATACCAACCCTACCTATGGATTGGGGGGTCAAAAATAGACCCCATTATGTGTTTTATAAGACAAAAAGTGACATTTATTACACTTTTCTTACATGGGTTTTAAAGTTTTTCCTTAGGGGGTGTGGGCTTGGATTGTGTGTGTAAGAGGTTTTTCATTCCTCTCACCCACCAATTTATTGTGCATTGGGGTTGAGGTTTGAATTTTGAGGTGGAGTTGAGGATGAGTGATGTGGCATCCTACATGGAGCCACCTCACCCTCTTCTCTCCCTTTTCTATTTATTCAAGTTCTTTTTCTTGTTTAGGGGTTACTTGATTTCTTTTGTGCTCTTGCATTTTTGAGTTGGAGGATTTTGAAGTTATTTTGGATCTTTTTGGAGATTATTGGTAATTTTTTGGCTTGAAGAAGCTTTGTGTGTCACTCTTAGATCAAGCTATACCATGGAAAGGTAGGAGTTATAGTCTTGTTAAATGTTTTCTTTTATATTGTGTATATGTGCATGTTTTAGAGTGTTTTTGTATGATTTTGGGTGCTTGGGTAGATTTCTAAGTGTGGTGTAGGAGGGGACTATGGGGAGCTTACATGTAGGGAGGAATAAGAGTTTATTTGATGTTTTGGAGGGAGTTAGTTGGGTGCCCCACCTTGGACAAGAAATTTTTATATTTCTTACTTGGTTTTTATGAGGGAGAAATAAGAGATAGTAGGAGACATAAGAGAATATGGGAGGCATAAGAGGATCTTGAGGGACGAATAAGATTTGTGTAGGGGTTTGAGATGTATATTGGAGGGTTTTAAGGTGGGCACCCATTTCCGTTTGGGAGGCATAAGTGACCTCTCCATAGATTCTTGCTCCTTTGGCTTTACATTTTGAAGTCTTTTATATTCTATTCATTTCCTTCTTGTGATTGTAGTTGTGTTTATTATGTTTTTGTTATCACTATGGAATTCTTTTATTTTAATGTGGACGCTTGTTTGTTTCCATGAATTGGATCAGTCTTTCATTGCATTGTGTTTAGGGTTCAGGGGCCAATGAGTAGGATAGATTTTTATCCTCATTGGATTATTGGTTTGGTGGAGAGTGTTGCCTCTCCCCCTTTTATTTTTGATCAAGTGAAGCAGGTGGAGATATTGTTGGTGATTTGAAACTTGGAGCATTTTTTGGTGTCCAAAGGAAGTCTTTACTTATGAGAAAACCTTCTTGTTATTCCCATTTAAGGTGGAAGACTTGTAATATTGTTTTTTTAAGGAAATGTTGCATTGTAAGTTGTATTATTATTTGAAGGAAGCTCATTGAGGAGTTGTATAATTTTCTTTCTCCTCAAATAGTAGTATGTAAAGGAATGAACCAAAATGGTAATCATGTTTAAAATTTTAGTTATAGTTTGTATTGAGAGAAAAGAAGTTATTTACATTAAAAGAAATGAGCTATGCTCAAGGAAAAGAATGTTCATTATCTTTGTTGAAGTTATAGTATTGTGAAAAGAAAAGGAAGGAACATAGAAGTTGAAAAATGATAATAGTGTATGCATGGAAAACTTGAATGTGGAATAATGTTGTTTTTAGTTATTTGAATAAATGGTTGTAGTGGAAATGGAAAGAGGCAACAAATTTGAAGTATATTGCTATGTGGAAATGTTGCATTTTGTAGTAAGGAAAAACAACAAATTAAAAGTAGATTTAGCTTCATTTATACTTTTGGTCTTGAAAGAAAATTTTTTGATGGAAATGAAAATGATCTTGTAGTTGTTGTTATTACTATTGAAATAGGAAATGCTTTAAAATGAGTAACTTTACTATGGAATGAATAGATGAATTAAATATTGCAATTGGAAACTTTAAGCACATAAAATTAAGTTAAGAATGAATCTTAGAACAGTCTAGTGACTTTTTTTAGAAAATCTAAGATTTAATGGTTCTATTTCTAAGGAATAGGACCACCATCCTGCTTGAGTTGTGGTCTCGTAACCAAATAGGTCACTTGGAAGAGAAGTCGTGGAATATTGTTTTTACTATTATATTTATTAAAAACCACACTAAACCAATTCCTCAAGGTTTGCATTACATTACAATTTTAATTACTAATAAATACTAAGATGAAATAGGTACTATTAAGAAAAAAGGTAATGTGTTTATATATAAATAAAAAAAATATTCTCTTAAAAACAAAATCCCTCCTCCCTAGCTAAAAGTTAACTCTTTAAAAAAAAATTAAATTTATTTAAATAATATATTATATAATAGTATATTATATTATATATATATATTTTATATATATATATATATATATATATATATATATATATATATATATATATATATATATATATATATATATATATATATATATTCACATACATCTATTTATATATAAATTTAGATAGTAAAATTATGAAATATCACTAATATCATTATTTAGAAGGTTTAATACCATTTTTTTGTAAGTGATAATATTAGTATATATAATATCAAAACTATTTTAACCATTTAGTTAAAAAAATTTGGGGCTCAATCTAATAATAAAATTACAACATAAGTGGTTTATTAATCCTCTTTATATATCTAGTTGGGAAGGAAACAAATTACTCTTAAATGAAATTAAATTCAATATTCAAGTAACTAAGGATTTTCATTAATGCCATTAATCAATATTTATTTCCCATCAAGAGCACTAACTTATAAGAATAACATATTTGCAATGTAACTCCTACACACAAATTTTGATTTGTGAGAGCTTAGTTTCCATTAACAAGATCATTATAAGGTTCCCATTCATATGAAATAATGAGAATCATAACTAAAATTTACAAGGATCTAACAATGGATAAGATTACATCAATATAGTGTTTGTAAAATTACAAGTTGTAAAATCATAATAGATCAAATTTAACTCCACATGCCTTTTCCCAACAATAACATTTATTCTATTGAGATCCAGCATCTCATCAAGCCATGCACACAACAAAATGGGGGAGTAGGAAACACTCTCCACCCAAACCAAATATCCAATGAGGGAGAGAATTCTTCTTCCTCATTGGCCCCTGAGCCCCAACAAGGAAGCAATGAGGGCTATTAGATAACCATGATAACTCAAAAATGGCTTCCACACACACATTCAATCAAGACATTTGATGCATTAATACAATACCAATTTTACCACAAGACAACAATATCAAAACACAAAAGATTCATACTAAAGCCATGAAGGAGAAAGTAACATGGGGTTATTCTTATGCCTCCCAAGGTATTTGGTGTCCACATAATAGCCTCTAAAAATCCATCACAATACATACAAAACTCTTATGCCTCCCTCCGAGAAGATACACTAGTCTTATTCCTCCCTCAAGAAAACAAACCCACTCTTATGCCTCCCTCAAGAAAATAACAAGATAAACACAAAACATATTTATCAACTAGGTTGACATCCCAACCCAACTCCCTCCTCAAATACCCAATAACATTTCTCTTATGCCTCCCTCAAGTTTTACCCCCATTTTCATTTCTCCCACAACCTAAGAATTAAGTCTATTTCCACAATCATAACTATATATAAAATCAACATCTTCACATAAGAGCACAACAAAATATAGTAAGGTAAAAACAAGGGAGAAGATCTACCTTACAAATGAAGAGTATTAATAAAAAAACAAGCTCCAAGCCTTCCAAAATCCTAAGCAACCACCATTCACACCAAGCTCCATTCACCATTCTAAAGCAAGCTTTCCAAAATTCATTCCCAAAATAAAATAACTAACCCCTCAAACAACAATTAAACAAGCATATAAATGAAAGGGAAGAGGAGGGTGAGGTGGCTCCATGTAGGATGCCACATCACTCATCCTCAACTCCACATCACAAGTCAAACCTCAACCCCAAGTCATAATAAATGGGTGGTTGAGAGGTATGACAACCCTCTTACACACCACTTCAACCCACACCCCAAAGGCCAAAATTTAAGAAACATCAAATAAAGTGCAAATAAAATCTCACCTTTTACATTAAAAACACTTAATGTGGTCTATTTTTGACCCCTTTCCCATAGGTGGGGTTGGTATAATAAATTAAAAGGCATTGGACAAGTTTGACTTGTCTCACAAGCCTCCAAAATTGGTCCTTAAAGCCATATCCGAATTTCTAGGGAGAGTTAGAGTGTAAAACAATCAATATCACATATACTCAACTTAAAACACATAAAGAAAAGAACCATCTAATCTAATAAATGACTTATTTTTTCCCCTCCATAATTAACTTTAGTAACATGATTAATTTACCTAATTAAGACACATTAATCAATAAAAGATAAAAGGGAATTACATCACCATAAAATCAGATACACTTAAATTAATTGAAGGAAATTAAAAGAGAAACTCACAAACCCCTTGGTCACTGTTGGGGGTAATCCCCCATGGGGACCCCGCTAAAACAAACAAGACACACACACAACATAACACAAGTTGTCATGGTGACTAGTTTCCAATACCCCACATTCCTTCGTTGTTGGTATCCTACCCCCGTAGTTTATTGTTGTGAAATAATTACCTAAAAAATCACACAATACCTTTTAGCCTCGTGGAAATATTATTGACATCTAACTAATAAAAATGCTTATATCTACATATCAATTTTAATGTCAAATGTCATAACTACTATTGCTAAGACCAAGTGATTCAACAATTACTCTCAATTTCCAACATTTTGATTCCGCTAATACATCAGTTTGTAATTACATCATAAACCAACTAAATCATCTAACTTAAGCAATACTTTCACTTTTCACAATTTTACCAACTCTCCAACATAAAGGAATCACAAAATAGCTTGAATATCATGATAAAAATCAAAACAAAAATAATTCAAAATATCAAGATATATCTAAGCTCAAAACACATCATTATCCTCCATACTGAAATTCTATCAAAAGTTGATCCATTCGAGTTTACATTAATGTCATCCTTTGATTCCCATATAAAAATAAGTTTTTTTCATCTATTAATATTTATAGGTATAATGTGCAATAATGTCTATGTGTTTAGTCATAGTGATAGATTAAATATAACAAAACAATATCAAAGAGTAAAGGTATCACAATCAATTTATAACAAGGAAACTATTCTAGCTAATTGTCTTATCCTTAATTTCCCATCAAGTCCACAATACAACTATACAGTCAAAATGATAACCAAAACACAATAGTAATCATGATGTCCACACCTTTTATTTGCATGCTAACTAGAATATAAAGTCATGTTTATGATTATAAAAATTTGGAAAATATAATCTTGGTTCATTTAGTGTTAAAGAGAAGTGGGCATTACATCCCCTCCCTTTAGATTTGAATTCCTCCTGGAAGTCATGGAGAAAGAGGTAGGAAATAATGCAAAAGAAATAGGATCACATCCTTTGTGGAATTCCTCTGCTTCAACAAGTGTGGGTCAATAGAACCCACATTTGGTCCAATGCAATTTAACAAGAAGAGGGAGATCGAAAGGGGTGATTTCTAAAAAAAATTCATGTAAGTTTGTGATCATTTAATTCTAAAGAGTAACTCTACGTAACCAACCAAGCTACAACACAACATCAAAACATGGAAAGATCAAAGGAGCCTTAAGAATAACCACTAAATAAAGGAATAATAGGAGTGTTTCTTGAATCTGATATGACCAAAATTTTCCATGGATACAACTTGTTGTAGTAAGAAAAGTTGATGTTTACACTAAGGTTGAGTTACGCTTCAAATGTTGTTATTTAGATGAGGCTAGAAAACTCAAACATGACAAAAATTTTATATGAGAAACATGTTTACTCAAAGGTCTCACAATTTTAAGGTCACACAAGATGAGGTTTGACAAGAAGGAAGGAACCTTAATTTAGCAAAACATTTACAATCAAGATAACTATTCATGGGAAGCATTTATAGAAATTGAGAGCGTACAATCAAATTTTCATGGTAATACTAAGAAAATTCAAGACCATAAGGTTTCCTATAGTCTGATTTTATACTTAAAAATCAAACACACCACACTAACCAAATTTAGAGACGTCAAACATTTAGCAAATATCTCCACTAGAAACTAACATATCAATACAAGAAGCACCATTCACTATAACACAAAGGGATTCATTTATCTTACTTCCTACTCAAGCTCGAAATAACCATAAAGAGGCACATGCATAAATTGTAACACCAAGGAGCACTCAAGGTAGCTAGGGAGAAGAACAAGTAACAAGAGGGGTCAACTACAATCCAAAGGTGCATCGTATCAAAAGTGAGTAACCACTTACGAAAAAAATTATACTTTCCTTTCGAAACAGAAAAAGGGGCAACATCAACAAGGTGTCATAAGAAAATGAGAAGAAAAGAGGACTTCCCAAAATTGTCTCATATCCTTAACATGTGTTGCCTTAAAATTACAATAACCTAGGTCACCAAGGACTAATTCAGCACACAAGGAGGCTTCTTTTCTTAAAAACAAGAGATAAAACCCAATCCTAAAAGGCCATAACTCACACTTGTCGAGCTACGAGGCAACAAGGGTATGATGACACAAAATCCTACAAAGAAAAGCACATACATCCATGAATAAGTGAGTACTACACAATTATAACACATCACTTTCAACAAGGTGTTTCATGATTTAGGTAGGTGATAGAAATAGAGGTTGAACTATACATTGCACTTAATACACATAAATCTTACTCATTATATAAACCAACTATTAATTAAAAAGTTATAGTTTCTCTTGCTAAGCACTCTTCTTACAATTTTTTCCTAATTAAAATCTTCCTTCTATTATGGCATCACATATTTTCATCATTAAGGAGCACCACTAATGTTGGCATGATATCTCGCCATCTTGTATAGGTGGAAAAATTTATTTATGTTACTCCTAGGGAAGGTAGATGGTCAAAGTTTTCTTTCTATTCTTCTACATAGTTTTATTTCTCCTATTACTCTACCAAGGTTATAACAAGGACCATTTTCCTTTTTCTATGTTCTTGTTTATTTGTTAAGTTTCAAATTCATATCCCCTCAATTAGAGTTTTATGGTGTTTGGGCGAGTCATCTTTTAAATTAAATTTTAATGAGAAGGAAGAGTCAAACATATCACATTATTACTTTTTTGGGAAGGAGAGATAAATCAACACATCGTATTTTTAATTATAAAGGAACAAGATTCGTTCAGCATAGTAAACACATCATTAATTTTGTAAGAACTAGGAATCAATCCACTAATATGAGTCACACCAAGATTTCAAGGGTTTACCAAAGAATTTACAAGCATCATTAAACACTCCTAGTGGGTCTCCACAAGTCTCAAAAGAAGTTACAAGAAAATACCCATTAAAGAGGTATATTTACTTTTACGAATTTAAGAGGTTTAACAATGTCTATTGTTTAGGCGCAAACATTTTTCTCACATAATAATACAAGGAGATTTTACAACCAAAACTCACACTCCCACAAGATATCACCGATCAAGAAACAAGATGAAAATGAAACATTTTACTCCAAGACACCACACCTCCCATAAGAAGACATCAAATGTAAGAGGACCATTAACTAATCTACTCAAACATGGAATTTATGACCAAGAGTTGTAGTTTTAAAAGAAGAAGCACAATATAAGCACCACTGAGATTAAAATATTAAGATCTTCCAAACTAACATCTCTAAAAGCAAGCTCCAAAAGACCCAAAAGAATCCATTAAGTGTCTCTACATAACCCAGGGATTAATAGGTCATAAAATGTTTTGTTCGTAACAATCTAAAATGTTAAGACAGGGGTAGACTTATTTATAGGTCATCGAGATAAAAATAAGCACACTTAATTAAACACATATCCTTAATGGGCTTCAATCTAACCATAACTATCAAAATGCATACAATCTACAAGTCAATACTTTATAAGATTAAACAAGGAAACCATGATAAAATTAGCATGCCATCTATGAAATGTCACTATCAAACAAAAAAAATTACACTAATATCCATAGTCAACCAAAATTCAATCCAATCCTAACAAAATCCATAAGCCCATAACCAAACACATCTACTTTGAAGAGGGTCAATCTCTTACCAGATTACAAGAGAATCACCACCACCGCTATCAAATTACCAATTAGGCCACATGACACAATGAACTCTCTTTATAGAAATGTTGAGTAACAAAAGGTCACTCTAAGGTACTAGAGACACACAAGGTTTCATCCTTCCAAAACCAAGGCATAACTTTAAGCATCTAAGAGGACATTCAAGGCACCTAGGGTGTACCCCCACACGACGAAGTGTCGTGATACAAATAGTGTAGAACAATCTCATTAACATGTAAGAAAGAATCACGTAACCTTTTCACTACATAGACAACAAGATAAATGAGCTCCGAGTCATCAATCAAAGTAAAATCCAAGAAATATCACCAATTAAAGAAAGTGGCTAAGTAGCCACATTGCAATGTCTAAAATTTGCAAAAAAATATTAATAACTAAAAGAGCATCGAGATCCTCAATCAAAGAAAAAAATATGGTGTTGTTCCTTGATAAAATCACACAAGCTTACGAATGTAAAATATAGAAAGTCAACATCACATTCACTTCACATCCCTTCATGGCTGCCAATAGGGTTACTATACCTCGAGCTCCTTCCTAACAACGCATACACACATCCGGATCAAAAATGACAAGTAAGACCTAATATCCAATTACTCCCACGGGATTAAGTTACCAAAGAGGAAATAAATACTAATTTTTCTAACAAATAAAGGAAAGAGGAGACCTTTAGTTGAGTAAAAAAATCAACTTTACTCTTCCCGACCCCGGAACACAACCACTAATGCTAAACCACAAGAATCACAACATACAATTTATCATTCAAACAAGTACACTAAGGGACAGTCTCAATGGGTATATCGCATCATACGACTGAAGTAAGGGTTAGGACTCATCAAACAACACATTTTAAATGTAGAAACAAGTTCTTGGTAAAACATAATTTAAGAAAAATGTCAATCTAATTAAAAATTTTCGATTAACCGTGTTGGACAAAACGCCATTCGCGAGCCCAATAATTGAAACAAATTTATTGTTTTACTATTATTTTAATCATGGAGGTCCAAATTTGTTGATTGGTTTACGGGTTTCAAATTTGGCCTAGGGTCCAAGCATTAAACCCACGGCTTCGATACCAAGTGTAATGCCCACATTTTCCCACACAAAATCCCCAAGAAACATGAAAGAAAACAAGAAAAATTATGGACTAATTGTTTTTTTTTTAAGGTTATAAGGTCTTAGCCGGGTTTTCAATTAAATCAAATTATAAACTCTAATGATTTCAAGGTAGTTGAGACTAAAATAATAATTAGTTACCATTGGCCTAACCCTATTAAAATATTTTGATTTGATTTCCCTTATTAAGTTTCATTGCTTAATTTAAATATTAACCCATTTTACTCTTTACTATTTAGCCCCAAGGGTCTTATTAATTATATTTATTGAATGGCCCCAAATTAAATTCAACATTTAATTAGGTAAGATTAATAATCTCCTATTTTAAAATAAACCAAATTAACATGGTTTAATACCTAAGGTGTCAAGGGTACACAACAAGGTCTAACCCCTTAGGCCCCATTTGACATTACACACACATATTTTAATTAAAACATTCCCACTTAAATACCCCATCACTTAAGTGATGTAGGATGCATCCTACACCACAAGATCTAATATTTCCTAGCCCTTAGATTTAGGTTTGGCAAAAGTAACCTTAGATATCCTTATGGATTGTCATATATTCTAATTCTAAACCTAATCTCTCATTTATTTTGTTTTTCACTTATAGGTTAAGAAATAAGAGAGGAGAATATAAAGCCATGGAGGACATTAGACGCATGGAAGCTCTCCTTTTAAATTATTATTATTTATTTAGGGCAAGGATCTACCCATTTCTTTTGTGGGTTTTGTTCTCACTTCATTATTTTTTTCTACACACTATTTTCTTCCAGGATAAATGTAAATACAAAGAATATATATTCATTTGGGTCAAGCTCGAACCCCTACATAATTGTTTTGATAAAAAAATACTTCTATTTTTGTATCATTATAAATATCTGAATATTTTAGAGGGTTTGATTTATACAAATAGTTTTTTTATATACCAAAATATTTGGTCCCAAATATATATATGGGTGTTCACAAAGTTTGTGGCCGTGGAAAAACAACAATCCGTGAAAAACCAAATAGGTCGCTTGGAAGAAAAATCATGGATTTTTTTTTCTATTATATTTATTGAAAACCACACTAAACCAATTCTCAAAGTTTGCATTACTTTACTAATTTTAATTACTAATATGAAATAATTCCTATTAGAAAATTATTATTTATATATAAACTCTTCTCTTAAAAGTAAATCCTCCCCACTGGCTAAAAGTTAACTCTTTAAAAAAAAATTTAATTTATTTAAATAGTTTTATTCATAATATATATGATATAAATATATGTATATATAATATTTCTATATTTATACATTATAAATATATAATTATGATATATATATATATATATATATATATATATATATATATATATATATATATATATATATATATATATCATATATATTCACATATATCTATTTATATATACATTTAGATAGTAAAATTATCAATAATATCACTAACATCATTATTTATAAGGTTTAATACCATATTTTTATAAGTGATGATATTATTATATAATAATATCAAAACTATTTCAACCATTTAGTTAAAATTTTTGGGGCTCAATCTAATAATTAAATTATAATGAAGTGGTTTATTAATCCTCTATATACATTTATTTGGGAAGGGAAAAAACTACTCTTAAATGAAATTCAATTCAATATTCAAGTAACTAAGGATTGTCATTAATTCCATTAATCGATATTTAGTTCCCATCCAAGAGCACTAACCTTTAAGAATAAAATATTTTCAATGTCACTCCTACACACAAATTTTGATTTGTTAGAGCTTAGTTTCCATTAACAAGATCATTACAAGGTTCACATTCATATGAAATAATGAGAATCATAATTAAACATTTACAAGGATCTAACCAATGGATATGATTACATCAATATAGTGTTGGTAAAATTTACAAGTTGTAAAACCATAATAGATAAAATTTCACTCCACATGCCTTTTCCCAACAATAGCATTTCTTCTATTGAGCTCCACCATCTCATCAAGCCATGCACACAACAAAATGGGGGAGTCGGAAACATTCTCCACCCAATAGAAATATCCAACGAGGGATAGAATCCTTCTTCGTCATTGGCCCTCGAACCCCAACAAGGAAGCAATGAGGGCTATTAGATAGCCATGGAAAATCAATAATGGCTTCCACAAACACATTGAATAAAGATATTTTATGCATTAATACAATACAAATTTTACCACAAGACAAAAATATCAAAACACGAAGGCTTCATACTAAAGCCATGAAGGAGAAAGCGAACATGGGGGTTCTTCTCATGCATCCCAAGGGCTTGGGTGTCCACCAAAGAGCCTCTAAAAATCCATCACAATACATACAACACTCTTATACCTCCCTCTGAGAAGATACACTAATCTTATTCCTCCCTTAAGAAAACAACCCATTCTTATATCTTCCTCACTCTTATGCCTCCCTCAAGAAAATAACAGGATAAACACAAAACATATTTATCAACTAGGTTGACATCCCAACCCAACTCCTTCTCAAATATCTAATAACATTTCTCTAATGACTCTCAAGTTTTACCCCCATTTACATTTCTTCCACACCCTAAGAATCAATTATATTCCATCAATCATAACCAATATAACAATCAACATCTTCACATATGAGCACAAAAAAATATAGTAAGGTAAAAACAAGGGAGAAGATCTACCTTAGAAATGAATAGTATCAATACAAAACAAGCTCCAAGCTTTCCAAAATCCTAAGCAACCACCATTCACACTAAGCTCCATTCACCATTCTCAAGAAATCTCTCCAAAATTTGAAGCATTCCCTAAAAGAAAATGAGTAAATAACCCCTCAAACATCAATTAAACAAGAATATAAAGGAAAATGGAAGAGGATGGTGATGTGGCTCCATGTAGGATGCCACGTAACTCATCCTCAACTCCATATCACAAGTAAAACCTAAGCCCCAAGGCATAATAAATGGGTGGTTGTGAGGTATGACAACCCTCTTGCAAACACCATTTCAACGCACACCCCAAATGAAAAAAATTAAGACACATGAAGGAAAGTACAAATCAAATCTCACCTTTTACATTACAAATGGTTAATGGGGTCTATTTTTACCCCTTAACCCATATGTGGGGTTGGTATAATAAATTAAGAGGTTTGGAACAAGTTTAACTTGTCTCATAAGACCTGCAAAATTGGCCCTTATGGCGAAATCCGAATTTCTAAGGAGAGGTAGAGTGTACAACACTCAAGATCACATATACTCAACTTCAAACACATAAACCAAAGAACCATATAATTTAATAAATGACTTATTTTGTCCGTCCATAATTAAATTTACTAACATGATTAAATAACATAATTAAGACACATTAATCGATAAAGAGATAAAAGGGAATTACATAACCATAAAATTACAAACACTCAAATTAAATGAAGGAAATTAAAAGAGAAACACAAAAACTCCTTGGTCACAGTTAGGGTAACACCCCACAGGGACCCCCTAACAAAAAACATGACATGTACACAATATAACACAAGTTGGCATGGTGACCGATTGCTTATACCCAATGTTAGAGCTCAATTTGATCTCACCGCATTTGTCCTTGAAATTATTCAATTTGCGGGCTTTCTTCTCTTTTTATCTCCCCATATTGATGCGTGAAAACTCTATCCTCCATTTGTTTTCCATGATCAGTTCCTTCTTTTGGTTGAGGAACACTTTAAATCTAGATTTTGTTGTCTGCATTCCTCTGTCCATGTGAAAGAATTTGTAAGTTGGGTGTAAAATCAGGTTTTTCCCTTCCTTCCATTTTTCCACATGATCACGTTTTATTTTCCATATCATTTTTTTTCTAAATATTTGTGGAAACATGATTGTATGTGGCTTGGAAGGTCACACAGGCCTTATATCATTTCTAAATTCTTTGTCTTGAAAGAAAGATTCATTTAAGGATCAAATGGTGATTTTCCTACATTTTATGGTTTGATGTGTGTGTTTTTCACTGTACAATTTACATATCAAAATTTGTGGAAATGTCTCCCTTTCTTGATGCATGCAGCTCGGTGGGGCACTTTGAAAACTTTAAGGTTCACTTCAACTCAAAACTTGTCCACGTGGAGTGTCGGCACTCATCGAAAGTTTTCCTTTTAGTTTAACCTTGGAGTTACATCGGGAGACACGTGGAGGTTTCATTGCCTTACCAAGACTTATAAAAAAATTTCATGCCACTTTGGTATAACTTTGGAAGACCATGGACATGTGAAGCACCGATGCTTGTTTGAGGATCATCCTCATGGTCCCACCTTAATAGTTGCATTGGGGAGATGCGTGGAGGCTTCCATCAGCCCCGCTCTATACTTAAAATTTTCAAAGAAATTTTCTAAGGCCTAATAAACGTGGAAGGAATGCACTGTGTGGGTACCACGACACATAAATTTTATTTTGAAGAAGCGCTAGAAGGACACTTAGAGGCTTCCGTTCACTCTTCCTTTGCGTGGACTTTTCAATGGCCAAGGAAAATTGTCTCGGAGCCTAGAATAAGACACATGGTGAGCCGCGCTTTTTGGGGTCTCTACTTTTGGTGACCATCTCAAAGTACCCCATCGAGACACGTGGAGGCTTAGTTGTGACTTTTTTTGTGACTTTTTAAAGGCTAAAAGGCATTTTCTTGGGTCCGAGGCATGTGGAAGGCCCACGCTTTTTGGAAACTTGCCATTGTACCTCACCTTTGTAGTTGCACCAAGAAAACATGTGGAAGAATCTAATGTAGAGTTGAGAAGGGGAAGAATCAACGGTTGTACATTTCACCAGTTTTTCCACCATTTTTGCTCGAGACTCCCGAGAGATGTGAATACGGACTATTTTTCATCATTTTTATGTAATTCCTTGTCATTTTTGTCTTTAAAGTGCCATTGAATGGATTTAGAACTTAATTTGTGAGTCCAAGATGTTTTAAGGTTGATATTTTAAAATTGGAATTTCTCAAGCACTGTAGAAACATGAATTACCAAAGAAGATGAATGCGGGGTAGAGTTGCAGAGGAAAGAGAGGGAAAAGGATGAAATGATGGAGGTTGCAGGCACAAAGGATGAAAAAGGTGTTTCCTCGAGGGTGAAAAGGATTACCTGTCATATCCGGTTGCACATAGCCACCGAGAAAATGATTAAAGCAGGAATTCTCACATGATAGAATCATAATGATTAAGGCTGCCAAAACATTGTGGCATGGCATCCTAGTCTTTAGTCGAGGGTCCGAGAAATGTGGTCAATTCATAATTGGTCCACCTAGCAGCTTTTGAATGTGAATTTGTTAAATGTCACTTTCTGAGGTAAATTGGTAACAAGAAAAGGTCCCTCAAATATTATTCTTTTTGGGGGGAAAAATTTGGGATGAGTGAGCAAGTGAAATGTATAAATGCAATGAAAATACTATTGCAAATGGTTGGGGATTGAATTCTTAAGAGAAATTTTGAGAGATCCCATCTTCCTGAGAGACCAATCCGAGAAACTTGTTAATATCACATGTTTTAAATTTCAATCATGTCAAGTTGGTTATGAGTTTACAACCATTGACAAGCTTAAATATTGTTCAATGAAACTTTCCCCTCTTGATGAATTTAATCAATTTCTAGTTAATCTATGTCAATATTGAAGCAATTTGTGTCTTCGCTTTATTTCAGAATTCTGCAAGTAGTTTTCTTATTCCTATTGAAATTTTGTGTTAAAGTCCCTATGAATCACACATAATCTTGTCCCTTTGAAAATTTAGTGGCATTTGCAATTTCATTCCAAGAAGAGCCTTCATCCTGTGATGAGATAAACAATTTAAAATCACTTCATTGTCATTTGTTGATAAAGATTGTCTATAAGCCTTCAAGTGTATCTTAGGCATGAGGAACCATGGGTCTTTGATGTTTTACTAAGTCTTTAGCTTGATCCTTCGTGTTAAATTCTTAGAGATTGTGTGAAACCATGTAAATGCGGGCCTACATTAATGCACACCTTACGGTTGAAGGAATATTTTAGCTATTTTGAAGATTTTGGTCATTTATCTTTCAAATTTTTGTGAAGTCCCTCAAATATCTCGTATAATCAACTTTATCTTACTTAATATCCCACAAATATTATTCAAAAACCATGAATCTATCTTGAACTACCCCTGTTTTCCCTGTATATCAATAAAGGAACAAAATCTATTTACTAAAATATGTAGAACAATTAGGATCCCATAATGTCTTCAGTAATCTTAGCCTTGATTTGAAAGTATCTCCATATTTTACAAGTGACAACTCTTGAGAGTTAAATTATGAAGTATTGATCATATTTTCCCAAGGTTTTCTTCATAAAATTTGTGCAAAATAAGGATATATCCATCTCCTTCATCAAAAAGAGGTTACAATATGGGTCCTCTCACCCTGGTTGAAGAGGCACAACCTAAAGTAGTGAGGATAGGTCAAATCCTCTTGTAGGTGATATCCATCTCTCCATAAATTTGAGTGACAAAGGGCCGTTAGATCTCATCCCCAGCTACAAAATGACACACATTATGATCTATCTTTCTCTAAGATCCATGCCAAATTTGTGATGTTTCTTAGCTTGAAAGGGAGAGAAAATTTGGATACCAACACTTGTGCCACTATTTCTAGTGAATCTTTGAAGTATTTTACAAATGTAGTACATACAGACCTTTGTAATACTTCTTACATGTGTTGTGTGCTAATACATTGCTGGAACATCATTATCTATTCAGATCTGTAAGAATTTTTCAAAGTTTTAAGTTCTGAGTGCAATATTTCTAGCTTATACGGTTATTACACTAAATTTTTTTCATCATTGAAAATTTTGGGTAGAAGAAGAGTAGATCTTGTAAGCTTTGCATGAATTTGGTATTGAAATAAATTTGATAGGTATTTCATAGTACATTTGCGTAAACTAAGGTGAAAATCCTTAGTTGCGACTCTATTTGTTTAAAATATTAATAAATACCGGTGACTTAACATATATCAAGTAAGATTTGTCGTTAATGTACGTAAAGCTGGAAGGAAAAAGATATTTCTTTCGCTAAGGACTCTAGTAGAAGTTTTTTTGCAGAGTTGGGAAAGTTTAATTCGGAAGGAAGAAGAATTTGGAAGGTTTTGGAGATCAAGCATCAAGAAAAGAGATCTCCATTGGTGAAACTGATCAGCCTATGATTGAAGATTGCAATACTTCCTTAAGTGAATCTGAATTAGGTAGTCTCTTTGTTGAATTAAATTCTCCATCTAGAGAGGGGCCTTCATTTGTATTTGAAAAAAATCTTCTCAATCTACCCATGTATTTTCCAAATACGATAGAGTTTTCAAGAAATAGAGCCTTTAGAGGGTAGTCATTCTGAGAATTGCATCCCTATACAACACAAACCTCTCACTCATCGTTTTCATCTCCTCCAAGGTCACCTCCTCAAAATAATATGGCTCAGCCTCCACTCAGACCTCCATTTTTGTTAATACTTTTGGTCCCATCAATTTTAGAGGTATGCCTAACTATCCAAATGTTGTTCCACAAGATGTAAGAAATATATTGCCTACTTTTCAAGGAAATAAAGCAATCACTTGGTGATCAAAGCACGTGAAGCTCTTTGTCAATATAATGCATGAATTTGAAATAGAATTTGAGGATGTGTACATTAAATTGTTTATCCATACTCTAGAAGAAGATGTAAGGGACAGTTATAAATATTTTCTAAATAATTATATTGATTCTTAGACAGAGATGAAGAATGCTTTTAGATTTCACTATGGAGATAAAATAGACCCCATGTTTCTTTTATCAAAATATAAAAATAATCCTAATTATTCATTGCATGATTTTAATACAAGATTTAACAAAACATTGAGAAGACTACCTATTAATTTTAGGCAATGTGATGAATCATGTCTGATAAAGTACTCAGATGCATTTGATAAGAAAGTTTCTTACTATTTGAGGGATAAGAACCCTTGAACTTTGAGGCAGGCCTTTACCATGGTTTTGTAAATTGAGAACAACATTAAAGTAGTTAGGAAACCTCCTAAGAGGGAGGGTGTTAAAATTGTCAACCCATAAAAGCCTCAATCAAGTAAGGATATGGATCTTGAGGAAGCTGTAAATATTTTTCTTTGGAGCTGTCATATAAATCTCTTACAAGCTAGCCAAGGCAAAGAAAGGAATTTGCAAGGTTCTCAAGGTTAGCATAGGCAACAAGGATAAGACATATTTAAAAATCATCCTAGAAATGATCAGATATCTAATGAAAGAGGTAAAAGACCCATGGGAGATAGACAACCCCAAGCTAGGGAAAATAGAGTAGTGCCTAATCCTCTAAATGTCGAGTTGTTGTTAAAGAGACAAATGAAATTGATTGGCGTGTCAAATGATTCTTACCCCACCCACCATGTAAAGTAGATCATCAAGTTGAATAATATAATGATGATGATAACATTGATGATGATATATGCATGGTGGATCTATCTACAAGTTCATAGTAAAGAGAAACTTCAATGAAGTAATAAGTGTAAGAAGCTGCTACAAGTTTTGGATTGCATTCATTGGGTACCTCTTCTTCCTTACTCTCATAATTTATAAATACATATGGTACAGGATTTTAAACTTCCTAATAATGATTTCAAGTACTTAAGAGCTATAATGATTAAGAAGTGTGATGGAGGAATCCCATCGAGAAGAGGACATACAATGTTAATGATTGTTTTTGTTGCCTTACGAAAAAGAGTATAACACAATAAGTAAATCTTTCAAAGGGGCAGGGCCTCAAGACAAACCAAAAA
The DNA here is from genome assembly GCA_018340775.1 of Taxus wallichiana var. yunnanensis. Taxonomy (NCBI): domain Eukaryota; kingdom Viridiplantae; phylum Streptophyta; class Pinopsida; order Cupressales; family Taxaceae; genus Taxus; species Taxus wallichiana. The sequence goes on from CM031243.1 coordinate 434,936,936, forward strand.
TCCTAGTTCTCATACATATCCCAAAAGAAAATCAAAAGAAAGATGCATATGGAAAAGGCGTTGTTGTCTCAAGTAGAATTGGTGTTCCTCATGCCCAAGATGTGAAAAATCTTATACCATCCGATGAGTTTGTCAATCTTTCTCCAAATGTGGCTTTGCCAAAATACATTCCTTATGAAATTGCCCAAGTCTTGAGTAAGATCAATATTTTTGTTCCAATTGTTGAAGCGCTTAGCATTCTGAGCACAAGAAAAGGAACTTTGAGTATTTGGGATTAAAAGAAGAAAAGATTACCTAAGGTAGAAATGTAAATAGTATTGAGACTCCTCCTACCATTTCAAAGTTGAAATAGGTGAACCACCTAAAGTTTACTTGGGAACATATTTGGTTGAGTTTCAATTAAATGTTGATCCATTGTTTACAATGCTGATTATTAAGGATAGACTGCTACACAATTATATGTTTGATTCCGGATCATCATGTAATTTTATACCTCTAGAAGTAATGAATGAATTTAGCTTTAAAGTGACATCAGCTTATGGAAAGTTTACTTAAATGGATTCTAGAGAGGTGCCATTTTTACGGTATGTACAAGGTTTGGTGGTACAACTTGCAGCTTATCCGGGTAAGAACTTGAAACTTGATGTTGTTATTGTTGATTTCCCTACCAAATGGGGTGAGCTATTATCAAGAAAGTGGGCTGCAAGTGTTGGTGGAAGTGTTCAGATGGATATGTCTTTTTCCAGCATTCTAATTAAAGGAAACCTTGTAAAGATGTATGGAGAGAAGAAGATGTTGCACCTCATTGAAGATCCCAATAATGCTTCTTATAAAGTGTTGTATGATGACGTAGATGCTAATAACTTTGTTGGATTTGCTGATGAAAAAGAGCACAAGATTGATCAATGTAAATGTCTTGAACAAGTAGGTTTTCCCTGGACCTTGTTATTCGATGGAGCTTTTTCCAAGTTTGGCAATGGTGTTGGTATTGTTTTGATTTCTCAAGGCCAGGAAGAGTTTTTTTTCTTTCAAACTCAAATTTGAATGCACTAACAATGTTTCTAAATATGAAGCATTGTTATTGGGTTTGAGAATTACATGGAAATATGGTGTAAAGGATATCATTTTCAAAGGATATTCGGGCTGATTATCAAGCAGATTAGAAAACTATATGCTACTAAAAATCAGAGAATGAAACAATACAAGCATGTAGTATGGGATTTGATTGAAATATTTGACTCATTTAATATTGTGCACCATGATAGAAAGTTTAAATCGATTTCTAAAAAGTTAGTAGTGCTTTAGGATCCAAATTTTGAAATTGTACAGAATCTCCATTTTGTTAGTATGATGTTTAAATACTAACAAGGCCATTTGTCCTTGACAACGTTAAAAATTGGAAAGTGTTCAATGATGATGCCCAGCTGAAATTATTTCTGAGAACCAAGGTGAATTTCTTTGACCAAAATATAGATTGGGAACCAATGGTGTGTATCTCTTTGAAGGAAAGGAAACTTTATTTGGCAAAGACATCATCCAACTCAAGAAAAACACGATTCCCAAAGGTTTGGTGGCACTTGAATCAAACTTTGATCATTCTAATTGCATTATTAATAGAAGTATGTCTGTTTCAAGAGATGTGGAATAACATGATTTGGGGCATAAAACAAAAAACCACATAAAATATGGTTGGGAAGTAATTTGAGAAAGGAAGAGAAGCATTCTTATGTTCTTGTTGAAGAAATATAAAGACTACCTAGCTATGTATTACTATGAGTTGAAGGCATACAAGGAATATTTTTTCCAACATGAAATTCCTCTTGAATCTAATGCCAAGCCATTCAAACAAAAACAAAGGCTAATCAATCTGCTCCTTTCTTTGTAGATGAAAGAAGAATTGAAGAAATTGAGAGATCATTCAGATCATAAGGTACTCATCTTGGGTTGTAAATTTAGTACTTGTTAGAAAAAGAATTGTTATATAAGGTTGTCTTAGATTTTAGGAACTTGAATAAAGCATCATTGAAAGATAATTACCCTCTACCAAACATGGAGAATATGCTACAATTGGTAACTAGTTCTAAATTTATATCCACTTTGGATGGTTTCTATGGCTATAATAAAGTTGTTGTGAAGGACTCAAAAAGAATAAAGACTTCGTTTACCACTCCATGGGGAACTTATTTCTATGTCATGATTCCTTTTATATTAATGAATGCTGGAACATATTTCCAAAGAGCAATGGATGTATCTTTCGGTGGTTATATGAATGAATTCATTGTTGTTTATCAAGAAGATTTAACTATATTTTCCGAGAAAAACAAATGATCACTTGCAACACTTAAAGAGAATGTTGTTAAGGTGTAGAGAGTATGGCATATTATTGTATCCCAAGAAGTTCCATTTTAGAGTGAAAAGGAAAAGCTACTTGGTCACATTACATCAAAGGAAGGGATCGTGATTGATCCCGAGAGAGTGGAAGCCATCAACAAGGTTCCAATTCCGAGAACAAAGAATGGAGTTCAATCCTTCTTTGGACAAATAAACTTTATCGAGAAGATTTGTGTCTAAATTTGTTGAGTGACCATCCCCATTACTAGCATGTTGAAGAAGGTCCAAGTTATCAAATGGGAAGAAGCATCCATTCAAGCTTTCAATGGGATCAAAGAAGCATAAAAGCATGCCCCTGTTTTGGCAGATCCAAATTGCAAGAAGCCACTTCAAATGTTTTACTGTTACTTTAGAAAACACCATTGCATCTATCTTATTGCGAAGGATGATGAAGGGGTGAGAGACCAATTTCCTTTTGAGTAAATCATTGCAAGGAGATGAGTTGAAGTACACCATCATGAAGAAGAAAGCATTTTCCTTGGTAAAAGTAGCAAAGGTTTCGGACCTTACATCTTGAGCTCTAAAGTTATTTCCTATGTTCCCCACACCATTGTGAAAGATATCTTATCGAGATGGAGGTCTTAAGAAAAAGATGCGAGATGGGTAAACAAGTTGTAGGAATATGACATGGATATCCAAACCAAGAAATTGATATGAGGTTTCAGCCTAGCTAATCTTATGGCTGAGAGAAACTTGTAAACTATTGAGGTGAATGAAGTAGAAGGAGAAACGGTTGATGTCCTTGCAAAGTTAGTAAGCTCAAATTGGTACAATGATATAATATTTTATCTCACAAATCTATGTTTCCCTCAACATTTGAGTAAAAATCATAAAAGAGCTTGTAAGTTATCCTCTAAAAAATATCTCATTACTTATTTTAGGTTAGCTTTGAAGAACCCAAAGGGAGTTCTCTTAAGATGCATTCTTGAGGATGAAACCTAAAGGTAATTTATGATCTCCATGGAGGATTTTTTTGGGGAAATTTTGTTGGAAGAGTTACAACACATAAAATCTTGAGGGCTAGTTATTGGTGGCCAAATGTCTTCAAATATACAACTCTATTTGTTAGGAAATGTGAAATTTGTCATCTTTCTTCTAGAAGAATGAAAGCTTTAGGATCCCTTCCTTTGTACCATGTGTCAATTAGAGCCCCATTTAATAAATGGAGAATGGATTTCGTTGATGAAATTTCGAGCCTTCCAGTGCTAGTCATAAGTGGATTCTTGTAGCCACTGATTATTTCACTAAGTCAGTGGAAGCAATCCCCACCAAGAAAGCAACACACCAAGTCATCATGGACTTCATGTTGAATCAAATCATATGCAGATTTGGAGTGCCAACTAAGATTGTTGCTAATAATGCCATGAGTTTCAGAGCCAAACCTTTGGTGGAAATGTACAAATATTATGAAATCAATTTGACATATGCTTCTAACTACAATCCCCAAGGAAATGGACAAGCTGAGTCCAACAATAAAAACTTGTTGAAGATCATTAGAAGAACCTTGGAGCTGAAAAAAAAGAAGTGGGGTGAGAAACTAAAGTTTGTTGTTTGGGATGATAGAATCACTATCAAAAGAGCTACTGGTAAAATCCCATTTGAGTTGGTATATGGAACTCAAGATTTGTTTCCCTTTCATTTTCAATTGTCTTCATTTCAGTTTGTTCAACAAATTAAAGATCGAGAAGTTAGTCCATATGATGCTCAAATCAATTAGATTATTGAGTTAGATGAAGAAAGAAGGGCATCCCATCAGTGGCATGTGAAGTTCAAAGAAAAGTTGAAGAAGTTATTTGACAAGAAGGTGACTCCAAGATCTTTTAGCATTGGGGATCTTGTGCTATTATGGGACATCGGGCATGAAAATAAGGGTAAACAAGGTAAATTTGATACTTTGTGGATGCACCCTTATTCATTTGACATTTGAATTAGTGAAAATACCTTCTTCCTAAAATAATTAGATGGGGAGCTAGTTGAATTACTGTTAATGGTAGGAATTTGAAACATTTCCTTGATTAATTTCTTAGAATCAATGTATACTCAATTTGTATAGTGTATAGTACTTTGGTTTCTTTCTGATTTCATGTTTTTCTATTTTTTTGGCCTAGTCCTTGGTATATGTTTACTTGGTTTCTCGATTCATCCTGAGGGGATTTGGTTATTATTGTTACGCTCTGCAAGATTATTCTTTGACACCGTTGCCCAATGGTTTGTTTTTGGAACTTGGTCTACTATTTGTTTTTGTGGCACTCACAAGGAGTTCCCATCCCGAGTCGAGTTGATGATTGTGCTCAATTTAATCTTGCCTCTTTTTTCCTTGAAATTATACAATTTGTGGGCTCTGTCATCTTTTTATCTCCCCATATTGATGCATGAACACATTTTCCTTCTTTGGATGCCATGATCAATCCCTTCCTTGGTCGAGGATTGCTTTAAATCTAGATTTTATTTTCCATTCCTCTATCTTTGTGAAATAATTTGTAAGTTTGGTGTACAATTAGGTTTTTACCTTCCTTCCATTTTTCCGTAGTCTCGTTTTGTTTTCCTTGTCATTTTTGTGCCAATATTTGTGAAAACATGATTAGATGTGTCTTAGAAGATCATATTTGGGCCTTATATCATTTCAAATTCTTTGTCTTAAAATAAAGATTCATTTCAGGGCTCAAATGGTGCTTTTCCTAGATTTTATGGTTTGATGGGTGTGTTTTTCCCCGTAAAATTTACATCTCAGCATTTGTGGAAATTCTCCCTTTACGATCGGATGCGGCTTAGTGGGAACTTTGAAAACTCTAAGGCTTGCTTTAACTCAAAACTTTTACACATGGAGGGCTAGCGCTCATATGAAAATTCAACTTTTGGTTTGAGCTTGGAGTTGCACCAAGGAGAAATGTGGAGGTTTCCGCATTGCCTCGCCCAAACTTAGACAAATTTTACATGCAGCCAATACAACTTGTGCAAACCATGGACACATGGAGGGCCCACACTCTTTGTAGGATCAACCTCAGGGTCCCACATTAACAATTGTGTCGAGGAGACACGTGGAGGCTTCCGTCGCCCCGCTCTATGCTTAAATTTTTCAAAGAAATTTTCAAAGGCCTAGGACACATGGAAGGATCACACCTATTTGGGGACCACCCCCTAAATTTTATTGTGAAGAACACTAGAAGGACACTTTGAGGCTTCCGCTTAGTATGCCTTTGCTTGGACTTTTCAATTGCCAAGGAATAATGTCTCGGACCCTAGATACATGCCGCCTTCCACTTGATCCTTCAACTTTCTTATCAACTATGTCCGAATGAGACACTTGGTGAGACCGTACTTGTTTGGGGTCTCTACTTTTGGGGATCATCTCAAAGTGTGCCATTGTTACATGTGGAGGCTTCACACTAGATCCTTTTTACTTTGATTTTTTGAAGGCCAAATGGTATTTTTCTTGGGCCTAAGGTATGTGGAAGGCCCACGCTTGTTTGGAAACTTGCCACTGTAGCTCACCTTTGTAATTCTGCCAAGAAAACATGTGGATGACTATAATCTAGAGTTGAGAAGGGGCAAAATCAACGATTGTTGTGCGTTTCACTGTTTTTCCAATTTTTTACTCCAAGACTCCCAAAGATATGAATATGCACTTGTTTCTCATCATTTTTGATGAAATTCCTTATCATTTTGTTTGTAAAGAGCCATTGAACAGATTTAGAACTTTATTTGTGAGTCCAAGAATTGTTAAGGTTGATATTTTGAAATTAGAATTACTCGGGCACTTGCAAAAATGTGAATTACCAGAGAAGATGGATGAGGGGAAGAGTTAGAGAGGAAGAGAGAGGGAAAATGATTAAATGATGGAGGTTGTAGGAACATAAAATGATAAATTTATTGCCTCTAGTGCAAAAAGGATTACTTGTCGAGATCAAGTTGTACAGAGCCTTTCGAAAATGATTAAAATGGGGATTTCTCGCATGATAGAATCAAAATGATTAGAAAGACTACCAAAAATTTTGTGGCATGTCATCTTATTCATTATTCAAGGGTCTTAGAAATGTGATCAGTTCATAATTGGTCCACTGGTAGCTTTTGGATGTGAATTTGTTAAACATCAATTTTGAGGTAAATTGGTAACAATCAAAGGTCCCTTGAATATTATTATTTTGAGGGGAAAATTTGGGATGAGTGAGTGAGTGAAATGTATAAATGCAATGAGAATACTCTTGAAAATGGTTGGGGGTTGAATTCTTAAGAGAAAATTTGAGAGAGTCCATCTTCTGAGAGACCAATATGAGAAACCTATTAATATCCTATGTTTTAAATTTCAATCACGTTAAGTTGGTTTTGAGTGTGCAACCATTGACAGGCTTTGAGATTATTCAAAGAAACTTTCCCCTGTTGATGAATTTAATCAATTTCGAGTTAATCTATGTCAATCTTGGAGTAATTTGTATCTAGTTTATTAAATAATGTCTGTAAGTATTTTTACCTATTCCTATTGCAATATTGTGTTAAAGTATCTCCGAATCATGCATGATCTAATCCTGTGATAATTTAGTGGAATTTTCAATTTCATTTCAAGTAGAGCCTTCATCCTACAATGAGATAAACAATTTAAAATCACTTCTTTGTCATTTGTTTTTAAAGATTGTTTGTAATCCTTTGATTGTATCTTAGGCATGAGGAACCAGGGGTCTTCGATATTTTATCGAGTCTTTAGTTCGAGCCTTCGTGTTAAATTCTTAGAGATTGTGTGAAAGCTGTGAAAATATGTACCTCTATTGATGTACACCTTCTGTTGAAGGAATATTCTAGCTATTCTCGAATCTTTCTGTCATTTAGATTTCAAATTGTTGTGAAGTCTCTCAATGATATGAAATAATCAACTTTATCCTACTTAATCTCCCACTAAAATTATTCGAAAACCATGAATCCATCCTGAACTAACCATGTTTTCCCTATATATCAACAAAGGAACAAAATCTATTTACTAAAATATGCAAAACAATCAGGATCCCATAATGTCTTCTGTAACCTTAGCCTTGTTTTGAAAGTACCTCCATCTTTTAGAAGTGAAAACTCTTGAGAGTTAAATTATGGAGTATTGATCATACTTTTCCAAGGTTTTCTTCATAAAATTTGTGCAAAAGAAGGATATCTCCATCTCCTTCATCAAACAGAGGTTACATTATGGGTCCTCTCACCCTAGTTGAAGAGGCACAACCTAAATTAGTGAGGATAGGTAAAATCCTCTTCCAGGAGTTATCCATCTCTCCAAAATCTAAGTGACAAAGGGCCAGTTAGATCTCATCACCAACTACAAAATGACACACATTATGATCTATCTATCTCTAAGCTCCATGTCAAATCTATGATGCTTATCAGCTTGAAAGGGAGAAAAAAATTGGATACCAATACCCCACACTCCTTCATTGTTGGTATCCTACCCCTATAGTTTATTGTTGTGAAATAATTACCTACAAAATCACATAATACCTTTTTGGCCTCGTGGCCATATTAGTGATATCGAACTAATAAAAATGCTTATATCTACATATCAATTTCAACATCAAATGTCATAACTACTATTGCTAAGACCAAGTGCTTTAACAATTACTCTCAATTTACAACATTTTGATTCCATGAATACATCCGTTTGTAATTACGATCATAAACCAAGTAAATCATGTAACTTAAGCAATACTTTCACTTGTTCACATTTTTTCAAATTCTCCAACATCGAAGGAATCAAAAAATAACTTGAACATCATAATAAAAATCAATATGAAAATAATTCAAAATATCAACATATATCTAAGATGACAACACATCATTATCTTCCATACTGAAAGTCTATCAAAAGTTAATTCATTTAGTTACAGTAATGTCTATCCTTTGATTCCCATATCAAAATAAGTTAATGTTGTTCATCTATTAATATTTGTAGGTACAATGTGCAATAATGTCTATGTGTTCAGTCACAATGTTAGATTAAATATAACCAGAACAATATCGAAGAGTAAAGGTATCACAATCAATTTATAACAAGGCAACTATTCTAGCTAATTGTCTTATCCTTAATTTCCCATCAAATCCACAATACAACTATACAGTCAAAATGATAACCAAAACACAATATTAATCATGATGTCCACACCTTTTATTTGCATGCTAAGTAAAATACAATGATCAGGTTTACGACTATAAACAATTAGGAAAAGATAATCATGGTTCATTTAGTGTCAAGAGAAGTGGGCATTACATGTAGAAATTAGGCAAATAAAATAGGTAACAATATAATGAAAATAAAGAATATTGCAAATAAAATAAATTACTCGAAACTCAAATCTGTATTTTTGTGCATATCAATCTTCTTCTTTGTTAAATTTTCAGCTAAATAAAAATTTTATATAGAGGGATTTCTTCTCAAAATAAACTAGAATTCTAAAATACAACAGTTTAAAAACAAAGTTTATTTTATTTTCAAAATGTTCTTTCCTAAAACTAGAAATAAAGTGGATTGTCCTGAATTTAAACAACTAAAACATGCTTTAAATTAAACTTTAGCTTTTTCCTAATAATAAGAGGAAGACAAAATTAAACTTCCACGATTTTTCTAACAATCCCCCTTAATTTTGACTTCCAAACTTTTATTATTCTAGAGCTGAGAGTGTATTTCTGGAGCTGGGTGTGTATTCTTGATCACAAACTCCCAAACAACTTCTCACATAATTGAAAACTTCCTTTCCCAAAGCCTTCATAAATATATAAACAAACTGAACTTCGGATCTAAAAAATTCAAGACAAATTTCTTTGTTGTTAACAAAATCCCAAATAAAATGATACCTAATGCCTTTATGTTTGTTCCTCTTTTGAAAAACATGATATTTGGACAATGTTATTGTTGAGTTGTCACAAAAAATCTATGTAGAATGTAACAACCACAAATTCCACACACAAATACGACAGTAAAATACCAGGATAATTTTTTTTCACTTACATTGCTCACTACACAACACCGCAATGGCTCTAAATACAGAAACTTGACAACGCATACAACACTTACATAATTCATCAACTCACATAGACACATGAAAACACCATATACATGTTTATGCCACACTTTATCTAATGAATAAATGCTATCAATGACCCAATAAGAAGGAAAGGGACGAAAGGATTTGCAATCCCACACACATCATTACCATGATTACATCTTAATTACGATCCACATTCAAGGAATATTATTATGTAAGGATAGTTTTGTCATTTTTCCACCTACAAGTTCTTAAATTCATTTCACATTCATCTTATTGTTCAACCATTTAATTTTGATCTTTATCCCTTATGACAATCTCCATAACTTACATAATTAAATTCCATATTTCCAATTACATACAAAGTTCCTAATTCTATCATTCTTATGCTAAAGGTTTGTTTCATAAAATATGTTTAGTTGACGTTTAATTTTACCCTAATTATGCAAGGGGACCAACCATAAGTTCTGAGGGAAAATAACACACATCAAAGGAGGTGAAGGTTTAATTTTTCCCTTTCTTATCAAATTCCTTACATTAGAAGCACAATTTTTTCTCATACTATGTTTGATTTAGTTCCAAATTTAGTTTGATTCAATTAAGCATTTACATGACATAATTTTATTTCATTTTATTTTTAGTGGACTCTATACGAGCACGGATGTGTAGTCCGACCAAGAATAATTTGTATCCATTCTTAACAAAAAGTCAAAGCTTAAATCTACCATAAGGACTTAAGAGAAAATTTGTTCCTAAGCCATTATCACATATACTCTTGATTATCATTTCATTTACACTATTTCTTAGGTCTCATTTTTTTGGCATCATTTTAAGACATGAAGAGTTACAAAAGTACATGTCTAACATTTTGAAGAAGTATTTCTTTTGTTTTCTCGAAGTTTTATCTCAACAAGGAAATTCATATTCTCTTTAACATAAGTAAATGTCTAATTGAGTTATAAGGAGTCCAAGAGTGATGTTATTCATAACCTCAAATATTTTTTTACTCTTATATGATTTACTCTTACATTGTACTATGGTCTCATTATTAGCATCATTTTATAACATTTGTAAACAAAATAACACATACTTTTCACTAATGGATTCACTACTATAAGGAGTGTAACCTAACACAAGACAACCCAATTATTTTCTCTTATACACTGCAGTGTTAACACATACTACAACCAAGACATCCACTTGTGTAATTTAATCCCAAGAAGAGATAAATCATAAGAATATCATAGGAAAACTACCTTTGTTTGGTTTTGGGCCACTCACTAGGGTACAAAAGGCAACTGGGAACATGGGGTAACAAGACCCCTTTTCTTTCACTACACTTCTCTTAAGTCAACTTATTTTAAATACAAATGCATTTTATAAGGGTTATGTACAATCTTCACTCACAAGTTAGAATCATTTGCATTCTAAAGAAAAGGTTTAGAATCATGTATTCATTTCATTTCATTCCACTTCATTTCGTAACTAAAGCAGATATAAAGAGAAAGGACAACGAGTGAAACACCTTTTTTAAAATTTCCATTTCATACAAAAAGTAATACTATAGAGTTTTAAATAGTTATTTAATTTGATAAAAAGTTTCCATGTTGGTTTGGTAACCTAAAAGGGGTCCTCTGACTCTCTTTTTATACTATCCAACTAGCTACAAAAATGTTTAAAATAGGCTCGAAGACAAAGAAACCACTTTCAAACGTTATCATCTAATGAGAAAACATAACACATTTAAAATTTTGATGTATATACTTATATACCAAGAGTTCATAGGAACTGATGAAATTCAGAAATAGTGAACGTTTCATGATTGGTGGCTAGTTTTTGGGGCCATCGGTTGTAATTGGCCTAGTTGCAAATGATTAAAATTTATCTCAAGGGATCAGTAAACCACATCCAAAACTAAATTTGGATGGATGTACGTGCCATGATAAAATTCTTACAAGTTCCCCCATATATGGATAATTCATCAGAGTCGACGGAACTCAGAACTAGAAAACTATTTTCAAACGGCAACAACATATCGAAGCCTTTGGTCCTAATTGGCAAAGTTTGACCAAGTTAAACTATGACCGAGAGTTGTACAAAATGACTTTTCTAAAATATATAGAAAATTGTTTTCGCTAATTTGAAGGTTCCATGCAATTGTCTAGTAAAAACACTAGAGATTTGCGAAGGCGGATAAACATTTTGTTGCTCAGGGTTCAAGTGGAGGTTCAAAACAAAACCAAATTTTCTAATTTATCTTCTTCCTACCACTACAAAATGATGTAACAGGGCTCCTATAAGGGCATCAAAAAGATCAAAATGTTCATTCGGGGTCAATACAAGGATTTAAGTGACACCTCACATAATAAGGTACATGAAGGAAGCTTAACCCCCATTTTCTAGAGTTAAAAGGTTACTTTCGAGTTCCTAGAATTACCAATTTATCTATTTAAACCAGGAGATGGTAAACATATTTACTTGGAATTCAACTTCAACTTATCAATAAAACAATACTGTAGTGATCTAGTTTGGTTAGGAAGTTTTCTAAATCAACTCAAAATGAGAGGTGAATTTCTTGGTTTAATACAAAATGGTTATTTTGATTGTGTGAGTTATGATACGATATTTTATTGTTTTGCAACAAGTTCATATAAAACAATTAAATCTTTGATAATAACAAGCTTTTAAAAAATTTGTTTGTTGTAAAAGAAAAACTAAAGTACAAGAATTATCAAAGATAAGGAGAGATGAACCATGCCTAGGAGATATCTACCTCATGTTTGAATGATGTAATCCATACGGTTTCACTCTAAATTTAAAAGGTTTCATCCCTCTACTAGAAATTTTGTCAAATGGTGTGCATGCTTGTCTATTCTCCCATGCTTTTGATATATGACTACCAGAAAAGCACCTCTACATATATAAATTTTCACTATCCTTGTTGCTCAAGGGAAGTCCTTACCCTATTCTGAAGCTCTGAATTTTCATCGGTAGGAAAGATGCTCACAAAGGTCTCAAATTTCATCTAGATCTACCAATGATATTTACTTTAATCCATATGTTGTATTTTAGACAAACCCATTCACACAAACCTGCAACCATGGAAATCCATGTTGAGATAAGAGTAGAATCAAGTCAATGAAAGAAACAACCAACCCCCTTTTAATGGTGGCCAATCCAAATCTTTACCCAAGTACAATGAATCAACAAATGCAAAAGAGAGTTGGGTGAATCAAATGTCAACCCAATGAGCCCCATCATGCAACAATGAAACCTTCTTTAAACGTAAGGAAAGTGCGGATCCACCTCTCCCATGTAAGGCGAGTGGAAATCAAGCTCACTTTAACAATAAAATAGAGCTCACCATGCATCTACAGATATTTAATGGCAGTCAGGGAGTAAAATTAAACTCAAACCACAATCCATGGTGGAAGGATGACTTTTACATACAAATAGAACACCCAGGTAATACAAAAATGCACAAAAAATGGAAACAACTCCCACATTTGCATCCATGTCTATCAATGCACCTACAACTACAAAATCTAGAAAAAATCCATTTTTGTGCTTATGGGTAGGAAGTTGGAAATAAATTCAGATTTCCATTATGCTTTGATGGATGTCCATACTCTTTTCAAGAGCTCATGATTTAACACAGGTTGGGAGTAAGCATGCAAATGGCACAAGAATCTACACCTATGAGAGCATTAGTATGAAAGTTTCATAGGATTTCCATCAAAGCCCAATCTATTATGAATCCTGAACCAAGACAATCCACGTGGCCAACATAAATTTGGTGTTTCATCCTCCCCAAAAACGTGAGCCAAGTCATCATGCATTAATTAAAATAATAAGGATGAGTAGGTGGCCAAAGAACCCTACTCACCCACTTGCACTGCAATAAACAAAAATGGACCAGAATCCAATGCAAGGATGATAAAATAAATATTCTAAATAAAGAGTAATGATAAGCGTTGATGGTTGGGAGTAAGTAATTCAAAATAAAATAATCAGCGGGAGTCAAAGACCCATCTCCTCCCTCTCACCGCCTGCATTACCATATTTTTGTTATTTTTGACATGAATCTTGTCGTCCCTACATTTCCCTCCCCTTATAAGAGTAGTTTCCTTTATGTAACACAACACCAAGGAAATAGAAGTGATAAGTGAATAAAAAATTGAATGACTATAAGATCTATCTAGGGATAAGATCTCTATTATTAGAACACAACAATAGAGTAGATTAAAAAATTTAGTTGATTATTTAACTTTAAATGTTCTATGAAGATTGGTAGTTTTCTCTTATTTCATTATTTAATTAATCTCTTTTCCTTTACATTATTCCTAACTCAAGTCCTTAAAATTTCATTGTTGTAAAGTTTTAATTTATTCCTTCTTGTGGGTGCCCAATCAGAACCGCTATCACAATACCATACCAAGTTCATACTCAACACTAATGATTCATAGGCATAATTTTTCATACTTCAAAATTTGTATCATATCATAGTACCTTTAATTCCACCATGAAATGAAAAAAAGTAGAGCTCATAGCAATTAATTTCCACCAATTACATCATAGGAAAATATCTAAAACACACAAGTGAACAAATAGTGAATCATGAAGCGATATAAAGGCAATTGTTAACATGAAAACTGAAAACCATGACTATACCCATGCAATTCCAAGACAAGATCCAATAGTCCATACTAACCAAGGGAAGCGTCAAGCATCAATCATAACAATGTGTAACAAGACTCCCAAGAGTACTCATAACTCACTATACCAACTTCACACATCACAAGACATCACAAAAAAAACTCCATATATCTCCCAAAGCATCACAAAACAAATGCATATACCTCCCAAGAATCACGGAACAACTCCATATACCTCCCAAAACATCAATCACACCCACTCAAGTCTCTTATGCCTCCCTCAAGTATCTTATTCCTACCTCAAGTCTCTTATGCCTCCCTCAAGCAATAAAATAAAGATAAATTTTCCTTTTAGCTCCACAAAAGAGGTCGGTCACCCTATGGCCCTGGGCACATAAGGTCCAAACACCTCTAACCCAAGTGACATAATAACTCATGGTTCAACAACCCGCTAGTTATTTGTAACTCCTTGGGGTGTACCCCTATACAATGAAGTGGGTCCATAGGTTCCACCACTCCATGGTGAATCCCATGACCCTATTCCAACACATTACTATATTAGAACCAACATAAAAATCCATTTCAAATGCCAAGTGGAAAAAATCTCAAGCTTTGGGCTAGGCTATAAAAATTTTAAACTTAAAAAGAAAATTTAAATCTAAGAAAAACAAATGGCCAAGTAGCCATAGTTAGTGAAAAAATTTGCATGTTAGTGCAACAACCAAATAAAATTCCCAAAATATAAGAACATATTAATCAATAAAACTACTGGTTATTGCATGAAAAGAGAAAATTTTAATTTATGAATAGAATATGTATATAGTGATAACACATTATGATAAGTATGTGGCCTTGCATGGCCACTAAAGGGGTACATAATGAGTTACTTGCACTCCAACATCGAGCCTCGGATCATAAAATATCATATCAATAATACAAGCTGTCATTATCTCTATAGAATCATCCCACCAAAGCATTTGATAAGGCTTAATACATTCAAAATCACATAGGTTGAATCCATACGATAACCATATCAAGAGAAATAAAGGAGTACAAGTTTCCATTTCTTGGGCCTAAGGTGTCCATGAAAAAAATAGGCATGACACCCGGAGAGCAAGTGTGACACATATCAAATGAACAAAAGTGGGTTTTTAGCCTATGTAAGGCTCCACGCCTATCTTGTACTCGGCTTGAATGATTGGTCAATGGTACCCATTTCTTGACTCCAAACATACACCTTTTACCATTTTCCCTTAAGGTCGGTTAGTGTGGGGTTCACAACATAACACATAACTACATCACTAACACAAAGGTGATTCACAAAATTCACCATAGCATCTTACGCATGGTATATATTGGTATCCAAATTTGTTCTCCTTTTCAAGCTAAGCACGGCATCACATATTTTACATGGAGCTTAGAGACAAATAGATCATAATGTATGTTGTTTTGTAGCTGGGGATGAGATCTAACTTGCCCTTTGTCACTTAGATTTTTGGGGATATGGATATCACCTTCAAGAGGATATGACCTATCCTCACTACTTTAGGCTATTCTATTCGACTAGGGTGAGAGGAACCGTAGCGTAACCTCTATTTGATGAAGAAAATGGAGATGTCCTTCTTTTCCCAAAATTTTATGAAGAAAACCTTGGGAACGTATGATCAATACTCCATAATTTAACTCTTAAGAGTTGTCACTTCTAAAAGATGGAGATACTTTCAAAATAAGGTTAAGGTTACTAAAGACGTTATGAAATCCGATTGTTTTACATATTTTAGTAAATAGATTTTGTTCCTTTGTGGATTTTCATGGCAAAACAGGGTAGTTTAGGATGGATACATTGTTTTTGGAATAATTTTGGTGGCCGATGAAGAAGGATAAAGTTGATTATACCAGTCTTTGAGAGACTTCACAACAATTTGAAAGCTAAATGACAAAAATCTTGGGAATACCTAAAATATTCCTTCAACTAGAAGGTGTGCATCAATGGAGGCCCAAATTTTCATGGTTTCACACAATATCCAAGAATTTAACATGAAGGATCGAGCTAAAGACTCAATAAAACATCAAATACCCTTCGTTCCTCATCCCTAAGATACACTCCAAGGCTTACAGAGACAATTTTTATCAACAAATGAAATTGAAGTGATTTTGATTTTTTATCTCATTCCGGGATGAAGGATCTTCTTGAAATAAAATTACAAATGCCACTAAACTATCACAAGGATGAGGTCCCCTATTATTTAGAGGGACTTTAACAAAAGATTGCAATAGGAATAAGAAAAACTACTTGCAGACATTCTAAATTAAAGAACACACAAATTTCTCCAAGATTGACACATATTAACTCGAAATTGGTTAGATTCATCATGGGGAAATTTTCTTTGAGCAGTCTTAGACCTTGTCAATTGTTGTACACTCATAACTAACTTGACATGATCGAGATCTAAACTATAGTTCATTAGCAGGTTTTTGGATTGCTCTCTTAGGGTGATGGGGTCTCTCAAAATTTCTCTTAAGAATTCAACCCCGACCTTTTGCAAGAGTATTCTCATTGCATTATACATTTCACTCTCTCAATCATCCCTAAATTTCCCCAAAAAGAAGAATATTTGAGAGACCTTTTCTTCTTAGAAATTTGTATTAGAAAAGTGACATTTAAAAAAATTGCAACAAAAAGTATATAGTTGGACAAATCATGAACTAATAACATTTCTCGGACCCTCGACTAATGACTAGGAAACCATGCCATAATGTTTTGGTATTCCTTCTAATCATTCTAATATTTTTATGCGAGAAATCCTTGTTTTAATCATTTTCTAGAGGCTCTGTATATTTGGATCGATAGGTAATCTCTTTTACTCTCAAGGCAATACCTTTTATATCTTCGCCCCTTTAACCTACATCTTTTCATCCTTTTCCCTCTCTTTTCTTTGCAAATCTATCCTGCATATAACTTCTCTAGTAATTCACATTTTTTCAAGTGCCGAGCAAAGGTGAGGTATAGTGGAAATATTCTAAACAAGCTTCGGCCTTCCGCATGCCACGGTCCTAAGAAAATCATCTTTTTGCCTTTGAAAACTCTTAGTAAAAAGGATCCAATGGAAGCCTCCACGTGTTGGCTTGGTACACCTTTGGTATGGTCCTTAAAAGTGGAGACCCCAAATAGTCACGGTCCCTCCACGTGTCTCATTTTGGTAGAGTTTTTAAAAAAATTTAAAGGATCAGCAAAATGCACCATGAGTCTAGGGTCCGAGATAGTTTTCCTTAGATGTTAAAAATTCCAATCAAGGGAAGAGTGAGCGGAAGCATCCAAGTGTCCTCCGGTGCTTCTTCAAAATAAAATTTAGGGCCAGGACCCCAAACAGGTGCATTCCCTCCATGTGTCCCATGCCTTAGAAAATTGCATTGAAAAGTTTATTTATAGAGAAAATGCGGCGGAATCCTTCACGTGTCTCCCAAAGTGCAACTCCAAGGTCAAACTAAAAGGAAAATTTTTAGATGAGCGTCGGCCCTCCACATGGACAAGCTTTGAGATGAATCGGGCCTTATAGTTTTAAAGTGCCCTCTACGAGCTATTCATCTAACTAGAAAGGGGCATGTTTTCACATGATCTTTGAGATGTAAATTTGACGGGGAAAACACACCTGTCAAACTGTAAAATGTAGGGAAATAACCATTTGCACAGAAATGAATCTTTCTTTAGGGATAAAGATTTTGGAAATGATATAAGGCCCAAATGTGATCCAACGAGCCACATCAAATCAGAGAAGACCACGTTTCCACAGATATTTAGGACAAAAATTGATAGGGAAAATAAAATGTGATTGTGGGAAATGGAAGGAAGGAAAAAACTGAGTTCTCACCCAAGTTACAAATTCTTTCACATGGACAGAGGAATGGAAAACAATCTCTAGATTTAAAGTGATCCTCGATCAAAGGAAGGGACTGATCATGGCAACAAAATTGAGGACAAAGTTTTCATGCATGAATATAGGGAGATAAAAAAGATGATAGAGCCTGCAAATTAAAGAATTTCAAGGACAAACGGGGTGAGATCAAATTGAGCACCAACATCGGCTCTAACTCGAGGATGGGAACTCCACATGAGTGCCAAAAGAACAAATATTAGACCAAGTTCCAAAAACAAACCATTGGGCATCGTTGTTAGAGAATAAGCTTGCATATCAGAACACTAATAACCAACTTCCCAAGGATGAACCGAGAAACCAACAAAACGAATGCTAAGGACAAGGAAAAAAAAAAAGATAAACACGAAAGCAAAAAGAAACCAAAATACTATACACTGTATAATGGAGTATACCTTGATTCTGAGAAATCAATCAAGGAAATGTTTCAAATTTCTTCCATTAATAGGCAATTAAAGCATTCCCCATCTAAGTCTTTTAGGAAGAAGGTATTTTCAATAATTCGAATGTCAATTGAATAAGGACCCATCCAAAATGCATCAAACTTTCCATTTTTCCCTTATCTTCGCTCTTGTTGTCCCATAATAACATAAGATCTCCCACACTTTGAAAGCTCTTGGAGTCACTTTTTTATCACTTAAATTCTTCAACATTTCTCTAAACTTCACATGCCGCTGATCGGATGCCCTTATTTCTTCATCTAACTCAATAATTTGATTGATTCAAGCATGATATGGACTAACTTCTTGATCTTCAATTTGTTGAACAAACTGAAATGAAGACAATTGCAGATGAAGGGACATCAAAGCTTGAGTTCCATATACCAACTCAAATGGGATTTTACTAGTATCTCTTTTGACAGTGATTATGTTAGCCTAAACAAAAAAATTCAGTTGTGCACCCCACTTCTTTTTGTTCAACTCCAAGGTTCTTCTAATGATATTCAATAAGTTAAAATTGTTGGACTCAAACTTGTCCATTTCCTTGGGGATTGTAGTTAGAAGCATACGTAAAATTGATTCCATGCCCCTTGCACATTACCACTAAAGGTTTAGCTCGAAACTCATGGAATTATCAACAACAATCTTAGTGGCACTCCAAATCGTAAATGATATGATTCATCATGAAGTCCATGATGACTTTGTGTGTTTCTTTCTTGGTAGGGATTGCTTCCACCCACTTAGTGAAATAATTAGTGGCTACAAGAATCCATTTATTACTAGCACTGGAAGGATCTGAAATCTTACCAATGAAATCCATTCTCCATTGCTTAAATGGGGCTTCAATTGACACAGGATGTAAAGAAAGGGATCCTAAAGATTTCATTCTTCGGGAAAATGCTAGCAAATTCAACATTTCCTTAACAATAGATTTGTATCCTTGAAAAGAGTTGGCCACCAATAACCAACCCTCAAGATTTTACATGTTGTAACTCTTCTTCCAGCAAAATGTCACCCACAAACTCCTCTATGGAGATGAATAACTATTTTGGGGGCCTCATCTTCAAAGATGATGTATCTCAAGAGAACTCCCTCGGGGTTCTTCCAAGCTAACTAAAAATCAGTAATGACATACTTTTGGGAGCCTAACTTAAGATCTTTTTCATACTTTTAGTCAAATGTTCAGGGAAACATAGATGTCCGAGATAAACGATTATATCTTTGTACCATTCGAGCTCACAAAATTTTAAAGGACATCCACCCTTTCTCCTTCAACTTCATTCACCTCAATAGTTCGCAAGTCTCTCTTAGCCATAAGCTTAGCTAGGCCTAAACCTCTTATCAATTTCGTGGTTTGGATATCCATGTCATATTCCTAAATTTTTTACCCATTTGCATCTTTTTCTTGAAACCTCCATCTTTGATAAGATATCTTTCACCATGGTGTGGGAAACATAAGAAACAACTTTAGAGATCCATATGTAATGTCTGAAAACATTTTTTTCTTTCACCAAGGAAAATGCTTGCTTCTCCATGATGTTTTACTTCAAATAAGGTCTTTACAATGCCTTCTTGAAAAGGAAATTGGTCTCTCGGCCCCTTCATCATCCTTCTACAAAAAATAAAATGCATTGGTGTTTTTGAAGAAAAAGAAAACATTTGAAAAGGTTCTTGTAATTTGGAGCTATCAAAACAAGGGCATGCTTTAATGCTTCTTTGATCCTATTGAAATCTTGAATGGAATCTTCTTCCTATTTGATAACTTGGTCCTTCTTTGACATGCTAGTAATGAGGATGGTCAGCTCAACAAAGTTAGACACAAATCATCGATAAGGTTTATTTTTCCAAAGAATGAATGAACTCCCTTCTTATTTCTCGAATTGGAACCTTGTTGATGGCTGCCACACTCTCGGGATCAATCATGACCCCTAGCTTTGATATAATGTGACCAAGAATCTTTTTCTTTTGCACTCAAAAATGGCACTTCTTGGGATTCAATGATATGCCATACTCTCTATACCTTCACAACATTCTATCCAAGTTTTGAAAGTGATCATTTATTTTTCTTGAAAACACAGTTACATCATATTGACAAACAACAATGAAATCATTAATATAACCAAAAATGCTACATCCATTACTCTTTAGAAATTTTCTCTAGCATTCATTAAGCCAAAAGGCATCGACATAGACATAAGTTCCCTAAGGAGTGGTAAAGGAAGTCTTTATTCTTTCGAATCCTTCACAACAACTTGATTATAGCTAGAAACCATCAAAAGTGGATGAAAATTTAGAACCAGTTACCAATTATAACATATTCTCCATGTTTGGAGAGGGTAATTATCTTTCAATGATTCTTTATTCAAGTTCCTAAAATCTATGTGCATCCTTATATCACCATTCTTTTTTTTTTAGAAGGGTACTAAATTTACAACCCAAGATGAGTACCTTTTAGGCTGAATGATCCCTCCATTCCTCAACTTCTTCAATTTTTCTTGCATCTTTAAAGAACAGAGCGGATTGATCGGCCTCTATTTTTACTTGAAAGGCTTGGCATTAGATTCAATAGGAATTTCATGTTGGAACAAATCTTCCCGTATGCCTTCAACTCAGATTAAGACCAATCAAGGTAGTCTTGATATTTCTTAAACAATTGAACATAGGACTGCTTCTCTTCCTTGCTCGATTTCTTCCTAACCAGATTTTATGTGGTTTTCCTTTATGCCCGTGTCGTGACCTTTCACATCTCTTGAAATTGACATACTTCTATTAATAATGCAATCAACATTATCAAATTTTGATTCAACCGCCACCAAACCTCGGGAATCATGTTTGCCTTCAATTGGATGATGTCTTTGCCAAATAAAATTTCCTTTCCTTTAACAACATGCACCATTGGTTCCCAATATATATTTTGGTTAGAAAACTCACCTTGGTTCTACACAAACCATTTCATCTAGGAATCATTATCGAACACTTGCCAATTTTTAATGGTGTCGAGAGACAGATGGCCTTGTTAGTATTTGAACATCATACTCACAAAATGGAGATAATGTATAATTTCTAAATCTAGATCCTAGCACCGCTAACTTGTCTACAACAATATTAAACTTTCTATCATGGTGCAAAATATTAAATGAGGAAAACATTTCAATAAAATCCCAGATCGTATGCTTGTATTGTTTCATTCTCTCGATTTTTAGTAGCATATAATTTTCTAATCTACTTGACAATCGATTCTGAATCTCCTTTGACAATGATGTTCTTTACTGAGATATTTCCATGCAATTATCAAACCCAATAACATTTCTTGAAGTCACAAATGTTGTTAGTGCATTCAAAGTTGAGTTTGATAGAAAAAACAAACTCTTCTTGGCCTAGAGAAATCAGAACAATACCAACACCATTTCTAAACATGGAACAAGCTCCATCGAATAACAAGGTCCAAGGAAATCCTAATTGTTCGAGACATTTACATCGATCAATCTTGTGATCTTTTCCATCAAAAAATCTAACAAATGTATCAGCATCTACATCAACATACAAAACTTCATAAGAAGCATTATTGGTATCTTTAATAAGGTGCAACATCTTCTTCTCTCCATACAGATTTACAAGGTTACCTTCAATTGGAATGGTGGAAAAATAGATATCCATCCAAACACTTCCACCAACACTTAGAACACACTTTCTTTATAACAACATGCTCCATTTTGTAGGGCAATCAATAATAACAACATCAAGTTTCAAGTTCTTACCCGGATAAGCTACAAGTTGTACCACCAAACCTTTTACACATTATACAACTGACACCTCTCTAGAATCCATTATGGTACACTTTCCATAAGCTGTTGTAACTTTAATGTTCAATTCATTCATGACTTCTAGAGGCATAACATTTCATGATGCTCTAAAATCAAACATACAATTGTGCAGCAATTTGTCCTTAATAATCAGCGTTGTAAAAATGGATCAACATTTGATTGAGACTCAACCAAAGATGCTCCCATGTAAACTTCAGGTGGTTCACCTAGTTATTCCAAAACTTGGGGTTTTTCAACTCGAAATGGTAAGATTCTTAATACTATTTACATTTCTACCTTGGGTAATCTTTTCTTCTTTCAATCCCAAATACTCAAAGGCTCTTTTCTTGTACTCGGGAATCCTAAGTAGTTCAACAATTGAAACAAAAATATTTATCGACTCAAGACTTGGGAAATGTCATAAGGAATGTATTTGGGAAAAGTAGCATTTGGTCAAATATTGAAAAACTCATCAGATGACACAATATTTTTCACATATTGAGCATGGGTGGGAACACTAGTTCTATTGGAGACAAGCAGGACTTTTCAAATGCATCTTTCTTTGGAGTTTCTTTTGGGACATTGGTGAGAATTGGGATTTTGGGATTGGCTTAAGGCCCTTCCCTTTGATATATTTACTTCTTGCGTTATACTCTTTTTTTTGGGCAACAACATCATTCATTAACAATTTTTATCCTCTTCGATGGGATTCATCCATCATACTTCTTAATCATTAGAGCTCTTAGGTACTCAAAATCATTATTAGGAAGTTCAAAATCTTGTACCATATCTATTTCTAAAGTATGAGAGGAGGAAGAAGAGGTATCTAGTGAATTAAATCCCAAACACATGCATGCAGTTCTTGCACTTATTACTTTAGTTAAATTTGCTCCTTGTTGTGATCTTATAGAGAAATCCACCATGCATGCATCATCATTAGTGTTATCATCATTGCTTCTTCAACGTTCTAATCTACTTCACATGGTGGGTGGGGTAAGAAACATTTTTCACACCAATTAATTTCATTTTCTCTTCAAAAACAACTTTGGAATTTTGAGGATCGTGCACTACTCTATTTTCCCTAGCTTGGGGTTGTTTAGCTCCCATGGGTCCTTTACCTCTGTCATCAAATCTCTAATCATTTCTAGGATGATTTTCAAATCTGTCTTTTCATTATTACCTATCTTTGACCTTGACAACATTGTCAAATTCCTTTCTCTACCTTGGTTAGCTTGTAATAAATTTCTTTGACACTCCGGCCAAAGTCTTTACAACTTTCTCAAGATCCATAGCCTTACTTGGTGAGGCTTCTTTGTATTGACTAGCTTAATACCTTCCCTCTTAGGAGGATTATCAACTACTTGATATTATTTTAAATCTATAAAGCCATGGTGAAGGCCTACCTCAATGTATTTTATCAACCAAGAAACATCACTTGGCACGAGGATCACAAAGCAACCTATTAAGGGTCTTAATA
Source organism: Taxus wallichiana var. yunnanensis (assembly GCA_018340775.1). Lineage (NCBI taxonomy): Eukaryota > Viridiplantae > Streptophyta > Pinopsida > Cupressales > Taxaceae > Taxus > Taxus wallichiana. The sequence goes on from CM031243.1 coordinate 434,960,650, forward strand.
AACCTTTTTAGAAGACATGAACATACTCATTAAGATTCTTTTTACGATTTTCAAATTCTAATAAAATAAACCTAGGGTCTATTTTCTCTCCATATTGTAATCTAAAAATGTTCTTCATTTCTATCCAAGAATCAATGGAATTATCTAGAAAAGATTTATACCAGTCTCTTGCAACTTATTCTAGAGTATGAATAAACAATTTAATATACACATCCTCAAATTATATTTCAAAGTCTTCCATCTTATTGAAAAAAATATTTAAGTGTTGATCCCCGATAATGGCATTATTTCTTTGAAATTTAGGCAATCTATTTCTAACATCTTGGGGAACAACATTTGGATATCCAACCATACCTTTGAAATCTATAGGACAAAAAGTGTTTACAAACAATGATGGTCTCGGTGGGGGTGGGCCATATTATTTTGGGGAGGTGATCTTATAGTAGAAACATAATGATGAGGAGTGATGGGTTTATGGAGCACAACAATACAATTCTCGAGAATGGATGTTCTCTAACAACTATATTTCTTGGAATATCCTATCAACTTTAAATAATACAAGGATAGAATGAAATGTAAATATTTCAAATACAAATGAATGAACCTCTCTAGTTGGAGAATTACGATTTACAAAAAGACTACCTAATTTAGAAGCACTTGAGGAAGTATTGTAATATTCAATCATACGCTGATCATTTTCACCAATGGAGAACTCTTTTCTTGATGCTTGATCTCCAACAACCTTCCAAATTCTTATTCCTTACGAATTAGACTGTCCCAACTCGGAAACAACCTTCTACTAGGGTCCTTGGTGAAGAAATATATTCTTCCTTCCAACTTTGCAGAGATTTATGACAAATATTACTTGATATATGCTAAGACACTAATATTTATTAAGAATTTAAATAGCATGTAGTCATCGCTAAGGATTTTCAACTTAGATTGTGAAAATGCACTATGAAAGACTGTCAAATGTCTCATCAATACTAGATTCATGAAAATCTTACAAGAAGCTGTTCTTCTTCTACCCAAATTATTTAATGATGATGCAAAATTTAGTGCAATAACTGTATAAGTGGAAATATTGCACTCCGAACTTACAACTTTGAACAATTCTTACAAATATTAATGAGATAATGATGTTTTAGCAATGTATTAGCACACAACACATGTAAGAAGTATTACGTGGTGCAGTGTGTGTACACCTTTTTCAAATAGTCCTGGCAATGGTGACATGAGTGTTGGTATTCAAATATGTTCTCCCTTTCAAGCTGAGCAGCATCACAGTTTTGACATGGAGCTTAAAGACAGATAGATCATAATGTGTGTCATTTTTTAGCTAGGGATGAGATCTAATTGACCTTTTTTCACTCAGATTTGTGGAGAGATGGATAGCACCTATAAGATTATTTAACCTATCCTCACTACTTTAGGTTGTGCCTCTTCAACCAGGGTGAGAGGACCCGTAGTGTAACCTCTGTTTAATGAAGGAGATGGAGATATCCTTCTTTTACACAAATTTTATGAAGAAAACCTTGGGAAAGTATGATCAATACTCCATAATTTAACTCTCAAGAGTTTTCACTTATAAAATATGGAGATACTTTCAAAACAAGGCTAAGGTTACTGAAGAAATTATGGGACCACGATTGTTGTACATATTTTAGTAAATATATTTTATTCCTTTGTTGATAGACAGGGAAAAAAGGGGTAGTTCGGGATGGATTCATAGTTTTGAATAATTTTGGTGGGAGATTAAGCAAGATAAAGTTGATTATACCAGATATTTTAGAGAATTCACAAAATTTTTAAAGATAAATGATAGAAAGCTTGAAATAGCTAAAATATTCCTTCAACCAAAGGTGTGCATCAATGGAGGCAAATATTTGTACTTTTTCACAAAATTTCCAAGAATTTAACATGAAGGTTTGAGCTAAAGAATAAATAAAACATCAAATACCCCTGGTTCCTCATGCGTAAGATACAAATGAAGGCTTATAGAAAATCTTTATCAAAAATGAAAGTGAAGTGATTTTAAATTGTTTATCTCATCACAGGATGAAAGCTCTTCTTGAAATGAAATTATAAATGCCACTAAAGTATCACAGGATGAGATCATGAGTGATTCGGAGGAATTTAACATAAGATTGCAATAGGAATAAGAAAAACTACTTACAGACATTCTAAAATAAAGAAGAAACATATTTCTTCAAGATTGACACAAATTAACTCGAAATTGGTTAGAATCATCAATAGGGAAAGTTTCTTTGGAATGTCTAGATATTTTCAATGGTTGTACACTTTGCAACTAACGTGACGTGATTGATATCTACAACAAAAGAAATTAATAGGTTCTCAAATTGGTCTCTTAGGAAGACGAGCTCTCTCAAATTTGCTCTTAAGAATTCAACCCCGACCTTTTGCAAGAGTATTCTCATTGCATCTATACATTTAACTTGCTAACTCATTTTAAAATTTCCCCCAAAAAGAATAATATTTGAGGGACATTTTCTTGTTACCAATTTGTCTCGAAAAGTGATGTTTAACAAATTTGCAACAATAAGTTACTAGTTGGACAAATCATGAACTGATCACATTTCTTAGACACTCGACTAATGACTAGGATTTCATGCCATAACTTTTTGGTATTCCTTCTAATCATTTTAATTCTGTCATGAGAGAAATCCCCAGTTTAGTCATTTTCTAGAGGCTCTGCACAATTTGGATCTAAGCAGGTAATCCTTTTCTCTCTTGAGGAAGCACCTTTTTCATCTTTTATGCCTGCAACCTCCATCATTTCATCCTTTTCCCTCTCTTTCCTCTGCAACTTTGTCCCGCATCCAGCTTCTCTGGTAATTCACGTTTTTGCAAGTGGCGAGTAATTGTAACTTCAAAATATTGACCTTAACAATTATTAGACTCACAAATTAAGTTCTAAAATCCATTCAATGGCACTTTTCAAATAGAAATGACAATGAATTTCATCAAAAATGATGAAAAATAGTGTGTATTCACATCTCTAGGTGTTTTAGAGAAAATGGTAGAAAAATAGGTGAAATGCACAATAACCATTGATTTTTCCCCTTCTCAACTCTAGATTAGAGATGTTTAGGTATTTCCTTGGTGAAAATACAAAGGTGAGGTATAGTGGAAGGTTTCCAAACAAGCGCGGGACCTTTTAGGCCCAAGAAAAATGCCTTTTGGCCTTTGAAATTGTCTCATAAAAAAGGAGCTAGTGGAACCTCCACATGTTGCCTTAGCGCATCTTTTGGTATGGTCCTCAAAAGCAGAGACCCCAAATAGTTGCGATCCCTCCACATGTCTCAGTCCAAAAAATTTGTTAAAAATTAGTTGAAGGATCGACGGAAGGCACCATGTGTCTAGGGTCTAAGACAATTTTCCTTGGCCATTGAAAAGTCCAAGTAAGGGCAGAGTGAGCGGAAGCCTCCAAGTGTCCTCCTGGCACTTCTTAAAAATGAAATTTAGGGGTCAGACCTTAAATAGGCATGGTCCTTCCACATGTCCAAGGCCTTAAAATTTTATTTTAAAATTTTAAGTAGAGAGTGGAGCCAGTGGTAGCCTCCACGTGTCTTCCCAGTGCGACTCCAAGGTCAAACCAAAAGGTGAATTTTTAGATGAGCACCTCCCCTCCACATGGACAAGCTTTGAGTTGAATCGGGCCTTAAAGTTTCAAAGTGCCCCTTTGAGCCACATCCAACTAGAAAGGGACATGTTTCCATAGATGTTGAGATGTAAATTTTATAGGGAAAACACTCTCAAACCGTAAAATGTAAGGAAATCACCATTTGTGCCTAGAAATGAATCTTTCTTTAGGGAAAAATATTTTTGAAATGAGATAAGGCCCAAATGTGATCCAATGAGCTGCATCCAATAAGAGAAGACCATGTTTTGATAGATATTTGGGATAAAAATTGACACGGAAAACAAAACATGACTATGGAAAATGGAATGAAGGAAAATACCTAACTTTTCACCCAAGTTACAAATTCTTTCACATGGGACAGAGGAATTGAAAACAAACTCTGTATTTAAAGTGATCCTCGACAAAAGGAAGAGATTGATCATGGAAACCAAATGGAGGATAGATTTTTCATGCATGAATATGGGGAGATTAAAAGGATGACAAAGCTCACAAATTGAAGAATTTCAAGGACAAATAGGGTTAGATCAAATTAATCACCAACACGATATATACATGATATAACACAAGTATTACTTTCACATGTTAACATACATCACATTATCACATACTACACCCAAATTGAAATCGTTGTACAATAGGGACCATATTCTCACCATATGCTCGTAAATCACGACATGATTCATCACATACTACATGAATTATACATATGAGGAAATATAATTTCTAACATTAAAATTTATAGTCAATTGAAATTACAATAGGGTGACACAAAAATCCATCACAACATGATTGCAACATTATGATATAATCCAATTATTTGTACACCAATTTTGTCATGAAATACATCAATACACCTTGATATCACATAACGTAAAAAGTTCTCCAACACTCCGCAATCCATAATAAGATTATTTTCACACACAACAAGGTAGTACAATCATGCGTGAACTCTTCTTAGAATCCATGAAAAGGAGAGAGAGTATTCATCATCGCAAGCACATCAACATGATAACAAATACCCACTAAGTGACGTACAACATGTTCTTTCACAAGGTAACAATTACAACTTTGTTCACATTATAACATATATCACATTTCTCTTCCAATATTGACCACCACCATGAAAAAAATCACTACTCCATTTTTTTCCTAGAGGTTCGAGAGCATGAACCTTCACTTTTATAAAAAATGTAATGACCAAAAATTACACACACAAATACAACGATAAAATAGCGGGATATATTTTTTTCACTTACATTGCTCACTACACAACACCTGTAAGGGCTCCAAATAGACAAACTTGATAATGCATATGACACTTACTTAAGTCATCAACTCACATAGACACATGACAATACCATATACATGTCGATGCTACACTATCCCCAATGAATGAATGTTATCAATGGAAAAACAACAAAGAAATGGATCCAAGGATTTGGAAGCCCACACACATCATTACCATGATTACATTTTAATTACGATCAGAATTCCAGGAATATTATTATGCAAGGATAGTTTTGTCCTTTTTCAACCTACGTGTTCTTAAATTACTTTCACAATAATACTGTTGTTTGACAATTTAAGTTTTCTCTTTATCCCTTATGACAAACTCCATAACTTACATAATTAAATTCCATATTTCCAATTACATACAAAGTTCCTAATTCTCTTGTTCTTATGCTAAAGTTTTGTTTCTCAAAATATGTTTAGCTAACATTTAATTTTACCCTGATTATGCAAAGGGACCAACTAGAAGTTATCGAGGGAAAATAACACACATCAAAGGAGGTGAAGGTTCAGTTTTTCCTTTTCCTATAAACTTCCTTACATTAGAAGCACGATTTTTCTTGTATTATGTTTGTTTTAGTTCCAAATTTAGTTTGATTCAATTAAGCATTTACATGACATAATTTTATTTTATTTCATTTTTAGTGGAATCTATCTTGCACAAATGCGTAGTCCCACCAAGAACAATTTGTATCCATTATTAACAAAATTCAACGCTTAAGTATACAATTGATCTGTAAACTCTTCAACTTTGGAATTATTCACAAAATCACAATTAATCGTTGATTTTTACTTTCTATTAAAAAATAATAGAGATAGCTAGTGAATGAAATATTATTGTGCTTAGAATCAACAATTGTAGTAAAGGAAATAATATAAGCTCTAACACCAACAATTTTATCCTTGAAAACCTTCAATGGAGGAAAAACCTATCGGGAAGGGCAATTTCTCTTTCTTCCCACTTCTATTGGCCAATTCAAAACAACAAGTACAAAATTACAATAAGTATGAAAGGAAAGTAGATAATATCTCAACACTTCCTTTCAATTACTTGTTGCTTTCTGTCTCACCACTCCTTTCTTCTACAAAATACAATTTCCAGCACTCAGTCTTCTTGCTCACTTGCTCTCATGCTTTCGATGCCCTTCTAGTTTTACAATCATGTATTTATAATATTTCTCATGTCTTCCCATGCACTTTGGAGAATTTTAAAGGTCAAGAAAGAGAAGAGAAATGAACATACTTTCAAATTCGGAGGTTGTCGTTTCAAATTTTGTTTTTGTGCATAATGGCTATGACCACCGCCTTGTATAGACCTGGAGATCCTGGGACTGCCACCTTCTGGGTGGCGGTCCTATTACTTACAAGATAGAACCTCCATTTTATTGTTTTTCTTCTTTGTGCTGACTGTATATGATGAAGTCGAGTTATTTTCAGATCCGTATGGATCACACCTCCCCTTTTTAGGAGGATTTCTTCTCACAAAATCTTAGTGGGGGAGTAGATGAGGAAACTATTCCATCACTTGCTCCTTCAAGTACCACCTGGGTCTTCCTTGGTGCCTTTCCTTTCATTCCGATTAGCCAAGACTCCTGTGGACCTCGTCTAGTCTCTCGGACCTTCGATGTAGTACTACATCCTCCTCTAATTCTCCTCATGAGTCTAAGATACAATCCTCAATGAAAGGTAGCAACTATAGTTCTTCATCTTCATCTAGCATGGATGGCTCATATAGGTGCAAGTTTTCACTGATTTACTACATAGTACATCCTCATAAATGATGGAAAATCAAGTCGAAAATCATTTTCTCTAACTGCTCCAATATAGTGAAGAGTCTACATCATAGTGGCTTGAGCTTCCGTGCTTGACCTTGTAGTCTCTCCTTTCTCAAGTAAAGAAAAGCGTATCTCCAACATGAATCTTGTGTTCCCTCCTATGTTGATCATGCCTAGATTTGTCTTTTTCTTGAGATTTCTCTAGTTGTTATTTGATATTGACATGGATTTTCTCGATCCTCTTAATGAACTTTTTGGATTTAGTCACCTCTATGTCTCATGTATCCTCCTCATCTTGTTATCTGACTACTATGTCTAGTTGATTTGTAGGTAGATATCCCAAGCATGCTTCAAACGATGACTTCATAGTGGATGTGTGTACTTCTCGGTTATAGGAATGTTGAATGTAGGCTAAGGAATCATCCCAAGTCCTTGAGTACTTACTATTATACCCTCTGATCAACTGTATGAAATTCATGTTTACCACCTCTGTTTTTCCATCTATCTGTGGATGGAAAGTTGTGCTCCTCTATAACCTGGTATCCATTTTATCCCACAAAGTAGTCCAAAACTTCCCCAAGAATCGGGAATCTTGGTCAAAGACAATAGATTTTAGCAAACCAAAATGCACCCATACAAAGTAGCAAATAAAATATCTCCGGCCTCATGTACTTTTACTATCTTTTTACATGTCATAAGAATACACATTTTACTAAATCTATCAACAAAAACATAGAGATAGTCATGGCCATGTCTAGACATAGGTAACCCTCCTACAAAATCCATAGAAATGTCCTCTCATGGATGAGTAGTACTGGTAGAGGAATATACAAACCTTCCTTCCTAGTTTTAACCTTACTAGCATAACAAAGTTTTCATCCACACATAAGTTTTGATACTTCCTCTCGCATGTTAGGCCATTATATATACCTTTGCAAGCGGGCTAGGTCTTACCAACATCGAAATGTCACACTAATTTTAAGGTATGTGCTTCCCTCATCAATAGAAGAATTTCTTGTTTAGGTACACAAAGTTTCCCCATCGATAGATCAGCCTGTCCTTGAGATAACAATCTTCAATCCTCATATTTTCAGCCCCTTGGGACTGCAAGTTCTAAAATGTCACCCCAAAGTCATTGTCTTGGGCATATACCTCCTCGTAAGCTTCGTTCATGAAGAGTTCGATATCGAGAGATGGTGGCCAAGAATGAAAACTTTTCCTACATGGGTGGCCTAGATAACATGTCGCCACCAAGTCTCAGTATTACCTGTTGGTACCCAAACTTAATCTCCTTCACAACTCAAGTAGCATCATGGATTTGCACAAGACACTCAGAGGTAGATAAATGATTTGTATGTCATTTGTAGCCAGGGAGACATCTATCTGACTTGTTAGCACTCAAGATTTGAAGGAGTGGGTAGCACCTCAGAAGGATTTTGATCTGATCCTCACTATTTTAGGTTGTGCCTATCAACCAAGGAAAGAGAACCTATATTGCAACCTTTGTTTGGTGAAGGAGGTGTGGATATCCTTGTATTTTGCATATTGTATGGAAGGGGCCTTGGAAAAACATGATCAATTCTCCATTATTCAAACTCAAAAGAGTTGTCACTATTAAATGATGGAAATGTTTTCAAAAGAAGGCTGAGGCTGCTAGAGACATGGTACTATCTTGATATACTTTTTGCATGTTTGTAAATGGATTATATTCTCTTGTTAATAAAAAATGCAATGCGGGGGTAGTACGGGGTAGGGTTAGCTATTTTGAATTAAATTTTGTTGGGAGATGTTAAACAAGACCAACCAAAGATTACCTAATTCTTTGAGGATCTTTGCAAGAAATTTGTAACACCTACACAACAGAAATGTTTCAAAAGGTTTAAAGCACTCCTTTAACCAACATATGTACACAAATGGAGGCCCAGATCTGCAATCTTTCATACAACCTTTGATAACCTGCAACAAAATATTGAAGCAAAATACCAACAAAGTATCTAGAAACCCCTATCTTATCATGACCTAAGGTGCAACCAAAGGTTTACAATTAACTTCAAGATTCAAGGACAATTAAATGATTTTAAATCTATTTATCTTTTATCGATAAAATATCTTCGAATATAAGATTGTAGATGTCATCAAACAATCAATAAGAAATGAGACCTGTATGATCAAGAGAGATTCCAAACACAATATTCTGCAACATGAGTAAGAAACACAAATTGAAATCATTCTAAAACATAAGCATATACAAATTTTGCCAAGAGATAACATCAAATAATCAAAAATTTGATCGAATACATCAGCAGGGGAATGTTATGAAAACAATCTCAGAGCTTGTTGATGGCTTTACAACTGAAACCAACTCAACATGATGAAATTTGATACAAGAGAGAATTAAAAATGGTTCTCAAGTGGTTTTCTCTAGAGAAATGGATTTCTTTCAGTCTTTTCCTTGAAAATTCTACGTCTTTTTTCTCCTCTCCCTTTCTAATTTCTCCAAAATGCATAATATATCTTATGCCATCATGGAGTCTTCCTTCCCAAGAAAATAATATGTTTACAAGATCAAATTTTTACAACTCCTCACGATTCCGGAAAATGACATCAAATTGGAAAACAACTCGTAGGTTGCAGGTATGAACAAAATTTAAAACATTATATAAATTTGGACCATTATCCATCCCAGGGTCACATTTTTATCATTCAGAATGCCAACATGTTTTATCAATCATTTTTCACCCTTTTACCTTTTCAATTTTACCTCTACAACTTTTGATTTTAATTTTTCACGTTTTTTATCGGGCCTGAGAAAAAAATGTATCAAAAACATCATAGATCACTGAATTAGGTCATGAAAATGGTGCCATTACACTCAGAAGGCTGAGACAATGCAAAATCATATAAGGTTCGAAGAAATTTGATGAAAAAACTTGATTTCCAAGCTTCTTGGAGCTCCCATGGTGGCAAAAGGGTGAATGTACAGTAACCGTCGATTTCAGATAACTTTAAATGCTAGCCCTCCACGTGGAGGATGAGATCCTTGAATATTCCCTTTTTGACCTTTGGATAAGGTGGGACACATGTCAAAACATGATTGGATCGGGTCCCTATCTTTAAAAATGCATTTGTGACCTTTTTGAATTTTGGAAAATTTTGCAAAATTTCCTTGCTTGCCTCCCTGGGCTGCCATGTGTCCATATGTGGGCCCCTTTGAAATTGCAGGCCAATTCTATCCATTTTGCTCCTTTTTTGAAAAAAGGAAATTTTGCTCAAAATTCTCCGCGGGCCCAAACACCCGCTCTCTTCCTCACCACGTGGTGCTCTCCCATTCGCTGCGGGTCCAGGCCTCCAATTCTTCCTTTAGACCTCCCTACCAAATTTGTAAAATTTCAAAATTCTCCCCGGGCCCACGCTTCCCCATTTCTACCTTTTGGGACACATGTCCTATTCTTATTAGTCAGGAGCTTCGCCCAAAATTTGACATTATACCATTTGAAATTAAAAACTTCAAAATTGTCACAAAACCCACTGCCCCATTTTGGCTCTCTTGGACACGTGTCCACCTGCTATTGGATGAGGGCCTTCGGGTCAAAAATTTCCCTTAACACTTTGAGCCAAAAACACAAAAATTCACCAACTCCTTCCGCCACCCACATGTCCTTTTCCCATTTCTTTTGTGGGCTTTCGGGCCAAGAATTGACTTTGAATTTTTTTGGAAAATGAAAGCCAAAATTTTCAAGGATAACCCGCCAATCGTCGACCATTCGAGAATGTGCCATGTAGGCTCCTTTGTAAAAGGTGGATCCCCGGATCAAATTTTTTCCTTTTGCCAAAAATTCCAAAAACAATAAGTTAGAAACATTTCCGACCACCCCCAGCCAATAGGAAACCGCCATGTTGCAATAATGTTGCGATGATGAATTTGACGGGCAAGATGACACCCGTATGACCGTCAAAACATCAAAAATATAGAGGATGCCCTAGAAATCAAAATTTTTAACAAGGATGGCATATTTCTTGGTTTTAAACCAACTGAATCATTTTTTGACCTTATTTTTGAGCTGGGGATTGGGATTTTAATTGGAAACAACTCGATTCGATCAATTACAATTTCTTACACGATTTGGCAAAGGAAAAATGACATAGCCCAAAAAATTGAAAAAACTAGGGCACGAAAAGGGGCACACATGGATTTTTGTTTCAAATTAGGGAAAAACAACAAGATCTTGGGCATTTTCGAAGCATTCAATTAGGGAAGATGAACTGCAAACCACCTAATCAAGAAATAAAATGTTTTGAGCAGCAATTGGACATGAAAAATTAGGGCACATTATGAAAACTCAATAATGGGACCAACATTGGCTCTCTGCTTGGGGATGGGCACTCCCAGTGAGTGCCACAAGATCAAAACGTAGACCAAGTGCCAAAAATCCATTGGGCAAGGAGTCAAAACATAGGGCAGCCCAAAAATTTGAATTACCACCAAAAATAGACCGAGAAAACCACCAGAATGGCTGCCAAGGACAAAAGGGAAAACCACACACCAAAAAATAGCAAAAAACAAAGCAAGAAAAAGGACTATAAAAATGTACAATTTGTGCATACCTCAACTTGGGGATTTAATCCAAGAAATGTTTTAAATGTCTACCATCAATAGGCAGCTCTAGCAATTTTCCATCTAGATATTTGAGAAAAAATGTATGTTCACCAATCCTAATGTCAATGGTGTAAGAGCCCATCCATAATGCATCAAAATTGCCATGCTTTCCCTTGTCTTCATGCCTACTATCCCACAACAAAACCAGATCTCCAACATTGAAGGCTCTAGGAGTAACCTTCTTATCAAACAATCTCTTCAATTTCTCTCTAAATCTGACATGCCTTTGATGGGAAACTCTTCTCTCTTCATCTAACTCAATGATCTGATTAATCCTTGATTCATATGGGCCATGCTCTTGATCTTCCAACTGTTGGGAAAACTAAAATGAGGATAATTGTAGGTGTAAGGGAAGCAAAGCCTAAGTTCCATACACCAATTCAAATGGGCTTTTACCAGTTTCTCTTTTAGGAGTTATTCTATCAGCCCAAACTGCAAACTTCAATTGTTCTCCCCACTTCTTCTTGTTCATTTCCAAGGTCCTCCTAATGATCTTGAGCAAGTTCTTATTACTAGACTTAGCTTGTCCATTCCCTTATGGATTGTAGTTTGAAGAATAAGTCAGATTTATCCCATATTCATTACACATTGCCATTAAAGGTTTGGCTCTAAAGCACATGGAATTATCAGATATAATCTTAATTGGAACTCCAAATATGCATATGATATGATTCAACAAGAAATCCATTACCACTTGGTGTGTTGCCTTCTTAGATGGAATTGCTTCAACCCATTTCATAAAATAATTAGTGGCTACAAGAATCCATTTATGGCCAGCACTAGAAGGATCTGAAATCTCACCAATGAAGTCCATACTCCATTGTTTGAAATGGGATTCAATTGATATAGGTTGCAAAGGAAGGGATCCGAAGCTTTTAGTCTTCAAGATAAATGTTGGTAACTATCACACTTTCTAACCGGTTGGGTTGCATCTTTAAAAAGAGTAGGCTACCAATAACTAGCTCAAAATCTTATGTCTTTATCACCCTCAAAGAATTGTCCTCCACAAACTCCCCTATGGAAATTAGCAACTACCTTGGGAGCTTCATCTTCAGCTATACATTTCAAGAGGACACCCTCATGGTTCTTCCAAGCTAGCCCAAAGTCTATTATGATATACTTTTGAGAAGCCAGCTTGAGGGCTCTTTTCTGATTTTTATTCAAGTGACTAGGACAACATAGGTGCCTGAGGTAGAAGATCACATCTTTGTACCATTCAGAACTCATCAATTTCTCAAGAAGATCTGCCCTTTCTTCCTCTAGCTGATTCACTTCTACATTTTGCAAATTACTCTCAGCCATGAGCCTAGCAAGACCCAAACCTCTTACTAACTTTGTGGTTTGGATATCCATATCATACTCTTGCAATTTGTTCACCCATCTACATATTTTTCTTGAGATCTCCATCTCTGATAAGATGTCTTTCACCATGGTGTGGGGAACATAAGCAACAACTTTTGAGCTCAGTATATAAGGCCTGAAAATTTTTGTTGCTTTCACCAAGGAAAATGCTTATTTCTCCATGATTGTATACTTTAACTCAAGCAGCTTGTAAAGCCTTGCTAAAGAAGGAAATAGGCCTCTTAGCCTTGTTTTCATTCTTTTGTAACAAAATGAAGAAATGGTATATTCAAAGGCAAAGGAAAATATTTGGAAAGGCCTCTTATAGTTTGGAGTTGCCAAAACAGGTGCATGCTTAAGTGCATCCTTTATTCCTTCAAAAGCTTGAATGGCAGCCTCCTCCCATCCGATAACTTGATCCGTTTTTAACATGGTTGTGATTAGAAGAGTTATCTCAAAAAAATTGGAAACAAACCTTCTAAAAAAATTGATTTGGCCAAAGAAATATTGGATGCCTTTCTTGGTTCTTGGGATAGGTACTTTGCTGATTGCATCCACTCTCTCAGGGTCTATGATAACACCATATTTAGACACAATATGTCCTAGCAACTTGGCCTTTTGCATGCCAAAATTAAACTTTTTTGGATTAAGAGAGATGTCATAATCCCTATATCTGATCAGCATCTTCTCCAAATGTTGTAAATGGTCACTTCGTTGCCTTTAAAACATAGTCACATCATCTTAGTAAACTGTAATGAACTCATTGATGTAACCAACAAAAGCAACATCCATTGTCCTTTGTAAAGTGGCACCAGCATTCATCAATCCAATGGGAATTCTAACAAAAACATAAGTCCCCATGGAGTAGTGAAGGTTGTCTTAAGTCTTTCCGATTCTTTGATGACTACTTTATTGTATCCGAAGAAACCATCCAAAGTAGAAAGCATTTCAGACCCTGTCACAAGCTGCAACATATTTTCCATGTTTGGAAAGGTATAGTTGTCCTTTATGGATGATTTATTTATGTTTCTAAAATCCACACAAAGTCTAATGTATCCATTTTTCTTTCTGACTAGCAGAAGGTAAGCAACCCAAGATGAATATCTAGTGGGCTGAATGATACCACCATCTCTCAATTTCTTCAACTCTTCTTGCATTATCATGGAGAGAATTGGATTAATAAGCCTTTTCCTCTATCTGAATGGTTTGGAATTTGTTTCAAGAGGGATATCATGCTGAAATAAATCTTCTCTATATGCTTTCAGCTCTGAATAGAACCAAGCAGCGCAGTTTTGATATTTTTTCAAGAGTTGAGCGTAAAATTGTTTTCCTCTTTGCTAATATTGCTGCCTAACCAAACCTTCCTTGGTTTTTTTTCCTTTGTTCCCAAGTTATGCTCTTCCACATCCCTTGAAGCAAACATCTTTCTATTTATGATGCAATCAACATTGTTAAAATTTGACTCAAGTGCAATGAGACCTCTAGGAAAGGTGTTTGTTTTCGATTGGATTATATCTTTTCCAAACCAAGTTTCTCTTCCTTGATCATACATACCATTGGCTCCCAATAAATATTCTAATTTACAAAATCACTTTGGTTTTGCAATAACATGAGCACTTGAGAATAATTGTTAAAGACTTGCCAATGTTTAACATTATCGGGGATAGCGGGCCTAGTCAAGACTTCAATGTTGTATTCATAATAAGGTGAAATGGTGTAATTTTCAAATCTAGAACCCAGCACTACCAACTTATCATCAAAAAATTAAGACCTCTATCATGGTAAACAATGTTAAAGGAATAAAAAATTCAATTAGATCCCAAACCGCATGCTTATATTGTTTCATATGCTGATTTTTGTAGCGTCTGTTTTCTTATTTGTCGACACCTAGTTATGAGTCTCCTTTTGTAACAATATCTCTTACTCCATACTTCCATGCAATTACTTAATCCCAACAAAAATGTCTCATACTCAACAATGTTTTTAGTGCATTCAAAATTAAGTTTGAAGGAAAAAGCAAACTCTTCTAAACTAGGAGAAAGCAGAACTATACCAGCACCATTTCCAAATTTAGAGAAAGCTCCATCAAATAGAAAGGTTAGAGGAGAACCTACCATATCAAGGCACTCTGATCTATCCATCTTGTGTTCTTTTCCATTAGCAAAGCCAATGAAATTGTCAATGTCTACATCAGCAAATAACACTTCATAGGAAGCATTGTTGGGATATTCAATCAAGTGCAACATTTTCTTTTCACCATAGAGTTTGAGAAGGCTGCCATAAATGGGAATGGTGGAAAAGTAAATGTCCATCGAACACTACCACCAACACTTACAACCCATTTCCTTGACAAAAGCATACCCCATTTGGCAGGGAAGCCAACAATTGAAACATCAAGTTTCAAGTTCTTAACTAGATAGGCTGCAAGTTGTACTACTAAACCTTTCACACAACCAAAAATGACACTTCCCTTGAATCCATGGTAGTACACTTCCCATAGGCTACTGTCACTTTGATATCCAACTCATTCATGACTTCTAGAGGCATGACATTACATGATGTACTAGAATCAAACATCCAATTATGAAGTAGCCTATATTTTATGAGAAAATTCGGAAAGAATGGATCAACATTCAATTGGGAATCAACCAAGGATGTCCCCAAATATACCTCAGGTTCCTCTCCAAGATCTTCCACCACTGGTGGTGTTTTAAGGCCAGCAATGATTTGAAGAGGAGTTTCAACAACATTTACATTTCCTCTTGGGGTAATCTTCTCTTCTTGCAATCCCAAGTACTCAAATGCTCTCATCTTATGCTCACGAATTCTAAGAAACTCAATAATTATAACACTCACTTTGATTTGGATCAATACTTGGGCTATGTCACAAGGAAGCAGTCTTTGGTAGGAAAAAAAAATTGGAAGGGACACAAACAGATTAACTAAATGACAACGAATTCTTGGCATATGGGCATGAAGAGGACTGATATTTTTGCATCGGAAAACAGGTTCTTGATAGATATTTCCTTTCTAGGATTCTCTTTTGAAATGCTAGTGAGCAAGTGTGTCTTTGGCTTAGCTTGAGGACTAGCTCCTCTAACAACTTTACTTCAAGTGTTATAGTCCTTTTCTTGAGATACAACAACATTCATCAATAATTGTCTATGTTCCTCCGAAGGGATACCACCATCATACTTATTGATCATTAAAGCTCTTAGATATTCAAATTTATTATTAGGAATTTCAAAATCTTGCACTACATCAACTTCAAGAGCATGAGGGGGAGAAAGACTTGTACCTTGCTCTGATACAATCTAAAAGGTAGTAGAAGTCCTAACACTTAATACTTCAGTAGATGGTGTTACTCCTGTGAGATTGAAGAATAACCAACCATGCAAATATCATCATCAGTTCCATCCTTATTATCAGCTTCATCAAAATGTTTGTCCACTTCGCATGGAGGATGAGGAAGAAAACATCTATCACACCAATCCATATCAGCAATTTCATCAACAATAGCAACCTTGGCAGTTAGAGGGTCAGGAACCAATCTATTTTCATGTGTTTGGGGTTGTCTATTTGTAGATCCAATAGGCCCTTTACCCTTGTCATCAAACCTCTGCTCATTCCTATGGTGATTTCCAAATCTATCTTGTGCCTACTGCCTAGGATGACCTTGTGAATTTTTCTTAATTCCCTTCTCATCTCTTTCCAACTTGTATAAGATCTCTTTGACATCCCCTACCAAAGTCTTCACAACCTCTTCCAAATCAACACCTTTTCTAGCTTGAAGTTTTACATGGTTTATCAATTTTACACCATCTCTCTTAAGAGGTTTCCCAACAGCCTTGATATTGTTCTCAATTTGAAGTGCCATGGTGAAATCTTGTCTTATATTGGTTGGGTTCTTGTCTCTTAGGTAATAGGCTGCCTTTTTATCAAATGCATCTACATATTTGATTAAACATGATTCATCACAAGGCCTCAAACCAACATGTATCCTTCTCAAAGTTTTGCTAAACCGTGTGTTGAAGTCATGGACTGATTCATGAGGGTTCTTCTCAATATTCTCAAACTTAGACAAAAGAAATCTAGGATTAGTCTTGTCTCCATATTGCAACCTAAATGAATTTTTATTTCAGTCCATGAATCAATAGAGTTATCAGGTAGAGCCTTATACCAATCCCTAACATCTTCTTCTAGTGTATGAATAAACAACTTAATATACACATCTTTAAACTCTATCTCAAAATTTTCTATCATATTATCAAAAAGTTTAAGATGTTGATCACTAGTAATGGCATTGTTACCTTAGAATTTTGGCAACCTATTTCGACATCTTATGGGACAACATTTGGGTAGCCACCCATTCCTCCAAAAATTATAAGACCAAAGGTGTTAACAACAAACGGAGGTCTAGGCTGAGCCATATTGTTTGGTGGGGTGATCCTGGAGGTGAAACAAGTTGGTGAGGAGTAAAATATCCGTGGGGCTCATAAATGTGATTCACAAGACTAGTATCCTCTAAGTTCTTATTTTCTTGGAAATTTTTACTCAAATCAAAACACAGAGGTGCAGATTGGAGAAGTAACTTACAGTGCAGAAGAAGGATCTTCACCGGCCGAGGCAAACAATTTTATGAGAGGACTTCTTGAATTAGAATCACTTGAAGAAGAGTGATAGTCCTCTACCAAATGTTGATCTCTCTCACCAATGCCTATATCTTTGCCTGATGTCTGACTTTTAATAACTTTCCAAACTCTTCTGCCTTCCAACTTTTAACTTCTTAAGTATGAGAAGAATTTCTTAGCAGATTCTTTAAGGAATAGATATCTTCTTCCCTCCAGTTTTGTAGAGATCAACAACACAAAAATAAATGACTGAAAGCTCAAGACACTGTTATTTCTAAATTCTCATCAGCATGGAGTCACCACTAAGGAATTTCACCTCAGTTGTGCAACAATTCACTAAAGTAATTCTATCAAATGCTTTATAAACCAAACCTTCTTCTTCTTAAATCAACCAAACGTAATGCAACAAAGTGTCCCAACTACTAGGAAAAGAAAAAGAGTAGGATGAGCTTGAAAAATTTGATTTAAAACATGCATATCTGAAACATAGTATGTTATCTTGACAATACAATAGCTCAAATACCTTAATGCACCTCAAAAACACCAAGAAATTCCAAGAATTCCCCAGCAACGGCACAACTCTAGTGTTGGTACACAAACTTAATCTCCTTCACAACTCAAGCAGCATCATGGCTTAGCACAAGACACTCAGAGGTAGATAAATGATTTGTTTGTCATTTGTAGTTGGGGATACATCTATCTCACTTGTTAGCACTCAAGATTTGAAGGAGTGGGTAGCACCTCAGAAGGATTTTGATCTGATCCTCACTATTTTAGGTTGTTCCTATCAACCAAGGCAAGAGAACCTATATTGTAGCCTTTGTTTGGTGAAGGAGGTGTGGATATCCTTGTATTTTGCATATTGTATGGAAGGGGCCTTGGGAAAACATGATCAATTCTCTATTATTCAAACTCAATAGAGTTGTCACTATTAAATGATGGAAATGTTTTCAAAACAAGGCTGAGGCTGCTAGTGATATCTGATTTACTTTGTGCATGTTTGTAAATGGATTGTATTCTCTTGTTAACACACAATGCAATGCAGGGGTAGTACAAGGTAGGGTTAGTTATTTTGAATGAATTTTTTGGGAGATGTTAAACAAGACCAACCAAAGATTACCCAACTCTTTGAGGACCTTTGCAAGAAATATGTAACACCTACACAACATAAATGCTTCAAAAGGTTCAAAATACTCCTTCAACCAAGATATGTGCACAAATGGAGGCCCAGATCTGCACTCTTCCACACAACCTTTGATAACCTACCATATAAGATTGTTTTTCCTCATTGTTGAGATTGTTGCCTAACCAAACATTCCTTTGTTTGTCCTTTGTTCCCAAGTTATGGTTTTCCACATCCCTTGAAGTAGACTTCTTTCTATTTATGATGCAATCAACATTGTTAAATTTTGACTCAAGTGCAACAAGACCTCTAGGAATGGTGTTTGTTTTCAATTGGATGATATATTTTCCAAACAAAGTTTTTCTTCCTTCAGTCATGCATACCATTGGCTCCCAATCAATATATTTATTTAGAAACTTACCTTGGTTTTGTAAGAACCTGAGCACTTGAGCATCACTATTAAAGACTTGCCAATGTTTCACATTATCAGGGACACCTGGCCTAGTAAAAACTTCAATGTGGTATTCACAATAAGGTGAAATGGTGCAATTTACAAATCTAGAACCTAGCACTACCAACTTATCAACAGCATCATTAAGACCTCTATCATGGTAAACAATGTTAAGGGAATCAAACGTTTTAATTATATCCCAAACTACATGCTTATACTATTTCATACGCTGACTTTTTGTAGCATACAATTTTCTTATTTGTTTGAAAACCAGTTTTGAGTCTCCTTTTGCAACAATATCTCTTACTCCATACTTCCATGAAATTCTTAACCCCAACAAAAATGCCTCATACTCAGCAACGTTGTTAGTGCATTCAAAATTAAGTTTGAAGGAAAAAGCAAACTCTTTTAAACTAGGAGAAAGTAGAACTATACTAGCACCATTTCCAAATTTGTAGCAAGCTCCATCAAATAGAAAGGTCCAAGGAGAACCTACCATATCAAGGAACTCTGATCTATCCATCTCATGTTCTTTTCCATTAGAAAAGTCAATGAAATTCTTAGTGTCTACATAAGAAAATAACACTTCATAGGAAGAATTGTTTGGATCTTCAATCAAGTGTAACATTTTATTTTCACCATAGAGTTTGACAAGGCTGCCCTCAATGGGAATGGTGGCGAAGGACATGTCCACTTGAACACTACCACCAATACTTGTAGCCCATTTCCTTGACAAAAGCATACCCCATTTGGCCAGGCAATCAACAATTACAACATCAAGTTTCAAGTTCTTACTCGGATAGGCTGCAAGTTGCACTACTGACCTTTCACACAACCAACAAATGACACTTCCCTTGGATCCATGGTTGTACACTTCCCATAGGCTGCTGTCACTTTGATATCCAACTCATTCATAACTTCTAGAGGCATCACATTACATGATGAACTGGAATCAAACATGCAATTGTGAAGTAGCCTATATTTTATGAGCAAAGTTGTAAAGAATGGATCAACATTCAATTGGAAATCAACCAAGGATGTACCCAAATATACCTTAGGTGCCTCTCCAAGATCTTCCACCATTGGTGGTGTTTCAAGGCCAACAATGATTTGAAGAGGAGTCTCAACAACATTTACATTTCTTCTTGGGGTGATCTTCTCTTCTTTCAATCCCAAGTACTCAAATGCTCTCTTCTTATGCTTAGGAATTATAAGCAACTCAATAATTGGAACACTCACTTTGATTTGGCTCAATACTTGGGCTATGTCATAAGGAACACTCTTTGGTAGGACAACATTGGAAGGGACACAAAAAAATTCACTAAATGGCAATGGATTCTTGGCAGATTGGGCATGAAGAGGACTGATATTTTTACATGGGACAACAAGGTTCTTGGAAGATATTTCCTTTCTAGGATTTTCTTTTGGAATGCTAGTGAGAAAGGGTGTCTTTGGCTTGGCTTGAGGACCAAATCCTCTAACAACTTTTCTTCTATTGTTATAGTTCTTTTCTTGAGCTAAAACAACATTCATCAACAATTATCTATCTTCCTCCGAAGGGATACCACCATCATAATTCTTGATCATCAAAGCTCTTAGATATTCAAATTCATTATTAGCAATTTCAAAATCTTGCACTACATCAACTTCAAGATCATGAGGGGGAGAAATACTTGTACCCACTAGATACAATCCCAAAAGGTAACAACAGTCCTAGAAATTATTACTTCAGTAGATGTTGCTCCTCTTTTTGAGCTTGAAGAACAACCCACCATGCAAATATCATCATCAGTTCCATCCTTATTATCAGCTTCATTAAATTGTTGGTCCACTTCACATGGAGGATGAGGAAGAACAAATCTATCACACTAATACATATCATAAATTTCATCAACAATAGCAACCCTAATGAGTTAGAGGGCCACGACCCAATCTATTTTCATGTACCTAGGGTTGTCTATTTACAGATCCAACAGGCCCTTTACTGTTGTCATCAAACCTCTACTCATTCATATGGTGATTCCCAAATCTATCTTGTGCCTGCTTCCTAGGCTGACCTTGTGAAGTCTACCCAATTCCATTCTCATCTCTTACCAACTTATATGAGATCTCTTTGACATCCCCTGCCAAAAACTTGACAACCTCTTCCAAATCAGCACCTTTTCTAGCTTGAGGTTTTTCAGGGTTTATCAATTTTACACCATCTCTCTTAATAGGTTTTTTAATAGCCTTGACATTGTTCTCAATTTGAAGTGCCATGGTTAAATCCTGTATTATATTGATTGGGTTTTTGTCTCTTAGGTAATAGGATTCCTTTTTATCAAATGATTCATCACAAGGCCTCAAACCAATAGGAAGCATTCTCAAAGTTTTGCTAAACCATGTGTTGAAGTCATGGACTGATTCATGAGGGTTCTTCTTGATATTCTCAAACTCAGAAAAAAGAAATCTAGGATCAGTCATGTCTCCATATTGGAACCTAAATGCATTTTTCATTTTAGTCCATGAATCAATAGAGTTATCAGGTAGAGCCTTGTACCAATCCCTAGCATCTTCTTCTAGTGTATGAATAAACAAATTAATATACACATATTCAAACTCTATGTAAAAATATTCCATCATATTATCACAAAGTTTGAGATGTTGATCACTAGTAATGGCATTATTA
Source organism: Taxus wallichiana var. yunnanensis (assembly GCA_018340775.1). NCBI lineage: Eukaryota > Viridiplantae > Streptophyta > Pinopsida > Cupressales > Taxaceae > Taxus > Taxus wallichiana. The sequence goes on from CM031243.1 coordinate 434,982,250, forward strand.
CCTTGGAATTTTGGCAACCTATTTATGACATCTAATGGGACAACATTTGGGTAACCATCCATTCCTCCAAAATTTATAGGACTAAAGGTGTTAATAAAAATGAAGGTCTACGTTGAGCCATATTGTTTGGTGGGGGTGATCTTGGAGGTGAAACAAGATGGTGAGGAGTACAATATCCTTGGGGCTCAAAAATGTGATTCACAAGACTGGTATCTTCTAAGTGCTGATTTTCTTGGATTTTTTTTCTCAAATTAAAACATAGAGGTGTAGATTGGAGAAGGAACTTAACAGTGTAGTAGAAGGACCTTCACTAGCTGAGGAAAACAAGTTTATGAGAGGATCGCTTGAATTGAAATCACTTGAAGAGTGATAGTCCTCTACCAAAGGTGATCTCTCTCAAAGAATGGCTATATCTTTTCCTGATGTTAGAATTTTAAGCACTTTCCAAACTCTTCTCCCTTTTAACTCTGAACTTCTTAAGTCTGAGAAAAATTTCTTACGAGTCTTTAAGGAAGAGAGATCTTCTTCCCTCCAGTTTTACAGAGATCAACAACACAAAAAAATGATAGAAAGCTCAATACACTAGTATTTCTAAATTCTCATCAGCATGGATTCGCCACTAAGGAATTTCACCTCAGTTGTGCAAGAATGCACTAAAGTAATTCTATCTTTATTTTTAACACCAAACCTTCTTCTTCTTAAATCAACCAAACATAATGCAACAAAGTGTCTAAACTACTAGGAAAAGAAAAAGGGTAGGCTGAGCTTGAAACCTTTGCTTTAAAACTTGCAGATCTGAAACATAGGATGATATCTTGACAATGCAACAGCTCAAATACCTGAATACACCTCAAAAACACCAAGAAATTCCAAGAATTCCCAGCAACGACGCCACTCTAGTGTTGGTACCCAAACTTAATCTCCTTCACAACTCAAGCAACATCATGGATTTGCACAAGACACTCAAAGGCAGATAAATGATTTGTATGTCATTTGTAGTCGGGAGACATCTATCTGACTTGTTAGCACTCAAGATTTGAAGGAGTGGGTAGCACCTCAGAAGGATTTTGATTTGATCCTCACTATTTTAGGTTGTGCCTATCAACCAAGGCAAGATAACCTATATTGCAGCCTTTTTTTGGTGAAGGAGGTGTGGATATCCTTGTATTTTGCATATTATATGGAAGGGGCCTTAGGAAAACATGATCAATTCTCCATTATTCAAACTCAAAAGAGTTGTCACTATTAAATGATGGAAATCATTTCAAAACAAGGTTGAGGCTGCTAGAGATATATGATTTACTTTGTGCATGTTTGTAAATGGATTGTATTCTCTTTTTAACACACAATGCAATGCAGGGGTAGTACAGGGTAGAGTTAGTTATTTTGAATGAAATTTTATTGGGAGATGTTAAACAAGAGAAACCAGATATTACCTAACTCTTTAAGGACCTTTGCAAGAAATTTGTAACACCTACACAAGCAGAGATGCTTCAAAAGGTTTAAAATACTCCTTCAACCAGGATATGTGCACAAATGGAGGCCCAGATCTACACTCTTCCACATAACCTTTGATAACCTTCCAAAAATATTGAAGCAAAATACCAACAAAGTATCCAGAAATCCCTATCTTATCATGACCTAAGGTGCACCCAAAGGTTTACAAATAATCTCAAGATTCAAGGACAGTTAAATGATTTTAAATTTGTTTATCTTTTATCAGATGAAAGCTCTTTTGAATATAAGATTGCAGATGCCATCAAACCATCAACAAGAAATGAGACCCTGTATGATCAAGAGAGATCCCAAACACAAGATTGCAACATGAGCAAGAAACACAAATTGAAATCATTCTGAAACATAAGCATATACAAATTTTTCCAAGAGATAACATCAAATAATCCAAAATTTGATCAAATACATCAGCAGGGGAATGTTATGAAAAAAATATTAGATCTTGTTGATGGCTTTACAACTGAAACCAACTCAACATGATGAAATATGATACAAGAGAGAATTAAAAATGGTTCTCAAATGGTTTCTCAGAGAAATGGATTTCTTTTAGTCTTTTCCTTGAAAATTCTATGTCCTTTTTCTCCTCTCCCTTTCTAATTTCTCCAAAATGCATAATATACCTTATGCCATCATGGATTATTTCTTCCCAACAAAAGAATATGATTATGGGATCATTTTTTTTACAACTCCTCATGATTCCATGAAAATGACATCAAACTAGAAAACAGGTCACAGGTTGCCAGGTATGCACAAAATTTAAAACATTATATAAATTTGGACCATTATCCATCCCAGGGTCATGTTTTTATCATTCAGGCATGCCAACATGTTTTATCAATCATTTCTCACCCTTTTACATTTTCAATTTTACCTATACAACTTTTGTTTTTGATTTTTCACATTTTTATCGGGCCTGAGAAAAAAATGTATCAAAAAAATCATAGATCACCGAATTAGGTCATGAAAATGGTGTCATTGCACTCAAAATGCCGAGACAATGCAAAATCATATAAGGTTCAAATAAATTTGATGAAAAAACTTCATTTCAAAGCTTCTTGGAGCTCCCATGGCGGCAAAAACGGTGAATGGATAGTAATCGTCGATTTTAGATAACTTTAAATGCTAGCCTTCCACGTGGAGGATGAGATTATTTAATATTCCCTCTTTGACCTTGGGATAAGGTGGGACATGTGTCAAAACATTATTAGATCAGGTACCTATCTTTTAAAAATGCATTTGCGACCTTTTTGAAATTTGGAAAATTTTACAAAATTTCCCGCTTGCCTCCTAGGCCTGCCACGTGTCCATATGTGGGTCCCTTTGAAATTACAAGTCAATTATTTCCATTTTTCTCCTTATTTGAAAAAGGAAATTTTCTCAAAATTCTCCACGGGCCCGAACACCTGCTCTCTTCCTCACCATGTGGCGCTCTCCCATTCGCTGTGGGTCCAAGCCTCCAATTCTTCCTTCAGACCTCCCTGCCAAATTTGCAAAATTTCAAAATTCTCCCAGGCCCACACTTCCCCATTTTTGCCTTCTTGGGACACGTGTCCTTTTCTTATTGGTCTCGTAGCTTTGGCCCAAAATTTGACATCATACCATTTGAAGTTAAAAACTTCAAAATCATCACAAAACCCACTACCCCATTTTGGCTCTCTTAGACACGTGTCCACCTACTATTGGATGAGGGCCTTCGGGTAAAAAATTTCCCTTAACACTTTGAGCCAAAACCACAAAAAATCACCAACTCCTTCCACCACCCACATGTCCTCCGAGCCGTGTGTCCTTTTCCCATGCGCTTTGCAGGCTTTCGAGACTCAAGATTGACTTTGAAATTTTTTGGAAAATGAAAGCCAAATTTTTCAAGGATAACCTGCCAATCATCTGACCATTAGAATGTGCCACATAGGCTCCCTTTTTTAAATGTGGAGCCCCGGATCAAATTTTTTCCTTTTGCCAAAAATTCCAACAATAATAAGTTAGAAACATTTCCGACCACCCCCAGAAAATAGGGAACCGCCACATTGTAATAATGTTACGATGATGAATTTGATGTGTAGATGACACTCGTATGACTGTCAAAATGTCAAAAATATAGAGGATGCCCTAGAAATCAAATTTTTTAACAAGGATGGCAGATTTCTTGGTTTTAAACCAATTGAATCATTTTTGACATTGTTTTTGAGCTGGGGATTGGGATTTTAATTGGAAACAACTCTGATTCGATCAATTAGAATTTCTTAGATGATTTGGCAAAGGAAAAATGACATAGCCTGAAAAGTTGAATAAAATAGGGCATGAAAAGGGGAACACATGGATTTTTGTTTCAAATTAGGGAAAAACAACAAGATATTGAGCATTTTTGAAGCATTCAATTGGGGAAGTTGAACTGTAGACCACCTAATCAAGAAATAAAATGTTTATGAGCCAATTGGATATGAAAAATTAGGGTACATTAGGAAAACTCAATAATGGGACCAATACTACCCTTCTTGTATTTAATCACTAGATGGAACTGCTAAAGAAACCCCATCCATTTTTAGTGCCTTTGCTATTGCAATTTAGACTGTGCAGTAAAATCAAGAGGTTTGTGGTCGGGCGTGCACAATAGTTTCTTTACCCAAAAAATAATGTTTCCATTTTTTAATTGCATGAACTACTACATACATTTCTTTATCATATATTGAATATCCTTTAACATCTGAAGTAAAGGTTTCAGAATGATAACATATGGGTTTACCTCCTTGAAGTAACACTGCGCCCATAGCTTAATCACTGGCATCTGTCTTTACTTCAAAAGGTTGTTGTAAACTAGGAAGAGCAAATCTTTGGAGCATGACTAATCTTTTATTTCAATAACTCAAAGGATTTTTCTTGTTCCTTACCCCAGTAAAAACCATTACTCTTTATGGCCACTGTGTGTAGAGGTGTTGCAATCATCGAGAAACTCCAAATGAATTTTTGCATGTACTGTACTACTCCCATAAAAATTTTAGTCTCTTTGGCTCCTGTTGGTGTTGGCCAATTTGTGATGGCTTCTACCTTCTTTGGATCCACTCGTAGCTCTCCTCGTCCAACCACATGCCCAAGAAAGACAAGTGAATATTTGTCAAATTCACATTTGTTCATATTACAAAGCAGTTGTTTCTCCCTGAGAATTTGCAAGACTTGCTGCAAATGTGCTAGATGTTCTTCCTATGTGGTACTAAAAATCAAGATATCATCTAGATATACAATGACACATGAATCCATGAAATCCCACAATACATCATTTGTTAATCTTATAAATGTAGCGGGTGCATTTCATAATCTAAAAGGAAGTACTAACCATTCATACAAACCCTATTTTATTTTGAAGGTAGTCTTCCATGTATCCTCCTCCTTCATCTTGACTTGGTGATATCCTGACTTGAGATCTAACTTCGTGAAAAATTTGGCATGCTAAAGCTGGTCCAGGAGATCATCTATGCAGGGAAGTGGATATTTGTTCTTTATGGTGATCTTGTTCAAAGCACGGTAGTCAATGCACATTCTCCAAGAACCATCCTTCTTTAGAACCATCACAATAGGTGAATCACACGGTGAGGTGCTCGAACATATCACCCCTTGGTCTATTAGTTCTTGGAGTTGTTTCTTTACTTTAGTACTCTCAAGCAAGGATTGCCTATACAACCCAATGTTCGGTAGAGGTGACTCTGGAAATAGCTGAATCTCATGCTCTACTTCCCATTTTGGTGGTAATCCACTAGGAGCCTAAAATACTTCCTAAAAAGACTGAATAATACTATCCAAATCTGGTTTTCCTTGGTTATAAATCTCTGAAACTTCTACCCCATCTTGTTTATCTTTTAACAAAATTAAACAAAACTGATTATGATTTTCTTGAATAAGTCATTTGGCTTGTTTAGCACTTACCATAGTAACCCGTGTCTTACGTTGGTGTGCCTGGATGTTGTAGCTGATTCCATCTTTGACCCATTTGTATCAGTTTTCCCTTCTCATAAATATAACATCCCTAACATATAAGTAAGGACTTGTGAATACAACATCAAAAGCATCAAGTGGAATAACGTCAGCTTTGAAAACATCTATATATTGGGAATTTATCCCAAACTTGACCTTACATCTTCTTGTTACTGAATTTAAACACCCTTCTTCACCCAACCCAAAGGATAAGGGTGTGGATGCTTGTAAGTCTCAAGACCAAACTTCTTTACAACTACCTTAAAAATTAAGTTAGATTGAGAACCGGTATCAACCAGAGCATTTACCTTAGTTATCTTGATTTGTATTTTGATCTAAAATATTCTACTCATCTCCTCTTCACTATCCATGTTGGTGGCTGTGCATCCAAGCCTCTCATCTACATTAGAGTCATCTTCGATTTCCACCTCCCCTTGTGTCTTTACAGCTATCATGGACTTCTTAGAGTCCTTGGATTGGTTCTTCAGATGTAACTCCAGATGTAACTTCCAACATGTAGCATCAATATGACCATTTATATCACAATTCTTGCAAAAATTCTTGGGATCTTTACAATTATTCAAAGTAGTGGCAGCTTGTTTACCTTTTCCTTTCCACTTACCCTTGTTACTTGTTTACCCATTATCCCTTTTCTGTTTATTTGTTGATTGTTTTACCCTCGGCTCTACTTCTCCTTGCTTTTTCTCATCATCTATGTAGTATTTCTATAAACATGCTTCATTGAGATCCTTGGGCTTTGTGGAGATGAATTTTCTTCGAAGGTGAGTGTGAAGTCCTCCCAAATATTTGGTTAGAATATCCTCATGCTCCAAATCCATGTTTACCAATAGGCTTACCTCTGAAACTCTACGATATAGTCCTACACACTTTGACCACTACCTTGTCTAAAATACTATCATTTAATCATTTGGTCAGTTTTACGGCCAAAAGGATAGAAGTTAGCTCTAAGTAATTCCTTCAATTCTTGGCAAGACTTCACAATAGGACACTTCTTCTTTTCACAAGTAGTTAGATGAGTTTCTCACCAAAATATAGCATGTCCCTCCATTTTGAGGTGTGCAAAGGTGATGCTTTGTGCCTTAGTGATGTTACGGATGCTAAAATAGACTTCTAATTGTTTTAACCATTTATCAAGTAACTCTGCATCTACTTGTCCTTCAAAGATTTTGATTTCGACTTTAGTCTCAACTTTAAAAGGAGCATGTTTATATTTTACATTTTCTCTTGTGTTAGAAGTCTCTTCTTCATTCTCTTCCCCATAATCTTCCTCATGGTGGCTCTTTCCTATACCAAAATTTTCGGCTAAGCCTAAAATCACCAAGTGCATGGAGTCTTGCTTGACGGAAGTTTTCTTCTACAAATCTGCAAGGTCCTCTTGCCTCCTAAAATCCTATCAATCATGGTCTCTAGCATCTCGATTCTACAGACCAAGTTCTCTTCCTCCATTTCTCCCTGAATTATCTGTTTCCACTTCTTTGTAGAAACCTCTTGATCGCAAGGTAAAGCTTCTTCACCTTTAGATCTTTTCACTATCATACAAATTCAAGAATGAAATACCACAGTCTGGAATACTTATTAGCTCTGATACCAAAATGATCTGTAAACTCTTCAACTTTAGAATTATTCACAAAATAACAGTTGATTGCTATTGTTTACTTTCTATTAGAAAATAATAGAGATAACTAGCGAATGAAATATTATTGTTCTTAGAATCAACAATTATAGTAAAGGAAAGAATATAAGCTCATAACACCAACAATTTTATCCTAGAAAAACTTCCAATGGAGGAAAAACCAGTCGGGAAGGGCAATTGCTCTTTCTTCCCACTTCTATTGGCAAATTCAGAACAACAAGGATAGAATTACAATAAGTATGAAAGTAGATAATATCTCAACACTTCCTTCCAATTACTTTCTTGCTATGTCTCACCACTCCTTTCTTCTACAAAATGCAATTTCCAAGCACTCAATCTTCTTGCTCACTTGCTCTCATGCTTCCGATGCCCTTCTACACTTCTACAATCATGTATTTATATCCTTTCTCATCTCCTCCCGTGCATTGGAGAATAGGAAAGGTCAAGAAGGAGAAGAGAAATGAACATCCTTTCAAATTCGGAGGTTGTTCGTTTTGAATTTTATTTTTCTGTCCGTAATGGCCAGGACCGCCACCCCATGGTAGATCGGTGGTCCTAGACCGCCACCATGCTAGGAGGAGTTGTTGTAACCAATTCCTACATGGGGTGGTGGTCCTGTTACTTAAAAGACAAAACCTCCATTTTATTGTTGTTATTCTTTGTGCTGATTATTTTTGATGAAGTAGAGTTATTTTTGGATCCCTATGGATCAACTATAAGGACTTCAAGAGAAAATTTGTTCCTAAACCATTATCACTTATACGCTTATTTCTCATTTCATTTACATTGTTTCTTATGTCTCTCTCTTTTTCTTGGCTTCATTTTAAGACATGAAGATTACAAAAAGCACCTATCTATCATTTTGAAGAAGTATTTCTTTTGTTTTATCAAATTTTTGTCTCATCAGGGAAATTTTTATCCTCTTTAACATAAGAAAATGTATAATTGAGTTATAAGGAGACCAAGAGTGCCATTATTCCTAACCTAAAATCTCATTTTACTCTTATATGATTGAATTTTACATCACACTATGGTCTCACTATTAGCATCATTTTATAACATTTGTAAACAAAATAACACATACTTTTCACTAGTGAATTCACTACTACAAGGAGTGTAAACCAACACGAGATAACCGAATTCTTTTCTCTTATACACTGTAGTGTTAATGCATACTACAACAAAGACATTCACTTGTGTAATTTCATCCCAGCAAGAGATCAATCATAGGAATATCATAGGAAAACTACCTTTGTTTGGTTTTGGGCCACTCACTAGGGTACAAAAGGGAAACTGGGCACATGGGGTAATGAGACCCCCTTTTTTCTACACTTCTCTTAAGTAAACTTATTTTAAATACAATTGCATTTTCTAAGAGTTATGTACAATTTCTGCCTACAAGTATTTAAGTAAATGGTATTTTGTGTTGATATGCTCTCTCATTTTTTGAAAAACATGAATTTTATGATTTATAAATATTTGAGTTTCTATCATGGAAGATCTTAGTTTGTTCTTCATTTTCATGCATCATATCTAATAATATCCTTCTCATCCAAATGGGTTTTTATGATTTTATTTTTGCTATAATATTTCTCTGGTTGATGAAAGTATTAAAATGGGAAAAATCTATATATTTCTATTGTTGATGAAAGTATGAAAATGGGAGAACTCTTTGGTTGCCCATGATAATACTAATATTCCAAAATGAAGAAAACAAATCAAGGTGACATTTCAAACATCAATGCTTTACTAGTTAGAGTCATTGTCTATATATCCTGTGGTATTGAAATCGCCAGATGTGGAATATAAAATTACATCATTTTTGGATCTACTTAGATATATATAAAAATAACTTTCCTTCTTTCTAGTGAGATTATTCTGGAGACTCCATGAACATTAAAATAAGGCTCACTACATATCTTTAAAATGGTCGCATACATGTAAGGTACATCATACATGGAACAAGTATTTAAAAAAATGTTAGATTAAGATTGGATCCTTTATCATCGTTAACTTCAAGTGTAAGAAAATAGGTGTAAGATCTAGATTAATTATTAACATATTAAACCTTTTCAAAATTTCATTTACATACCTCATTTGAGAGATGAAAATTTTATTTCTAAATTGGATCACTTCAATACTAAAAAAATACATCATTAGAAGTAGATTGATTATCTAAAATTATTTCTTTATGGATTCCTTAAACAAGTCAAATGATTAGTCACATGTGAATATTGGATTACCTACATACAAAAACAATGATAATTTTAGCTTGATAAATAATGTTGGTATATAAGGTAGGTTCATATTTGAACATACCAAAACCATCCTATAGAAGATAAGAATCAATTCTATTACGTCATCCTCTTGGAATTAATTTTATTTCATATTTTAATTACTAGAAGTTTTACACTTCCTCTTCATGATTTGTGATCTCATAACATGGTGGACACTACACATATATGCATTCTTCAATAAATTCATTTACAAATTTATGTTTCATGTCCATTTGATACATTTTCCCATGGAATATTTTAAGGGACCCTTAGAAAAAATTCCTTGCAAAATATTCAAATATTTTTAGTAAAAGGACTTTTGCATGTATGGTGAATCGCAGGAAAAGTTTTTTTTTGTGGAAGGTGATATTTTAACATCATTTTTAAAAAGGTTGGCATGGTATAAGGAAATTTTTTTGACAAGATACCATCTGAAAAACTTGTAGAATTCTACCAACTTGTAACATTCTCCATGTTACTGGTCAACAACATTATCCATGTTATTGGTTGGAAGCATTCCACATGCTACCAACTTGTAGTATGGACAATAATACTGTCTTGTAATGTTTTCCATGCTATCATTTGGTAGAATTTTACATGTTACCGAATGATACCATGTTGAATGCTATGTTTCAATAGCATTATACTTACTATTGGCTAGTAACATGAAAAATGCTACCATCCAGTAACATTCTCCATAGTGACAACCAGTATAATGTTCTCGGTTGGTAGCATGGATAATGCTACCGATCGGTAGCATTTTGTATGCTGTCAGATGGTAGCATTCTTCATGCTACAAAAGTATAATTCTTCATGCTAACATCCCGTAGAATGTAGAATGCTATCGGCTAGTAGAATGAAGAATGCTACTGGTTGATAGCATAGAGGGTGTTATTTTTTATGCAGTTAACTAGTACATTTATTAAAATTCCTATATATACACAGAAAATAGTCATTTTAATTTTAAAAAACAAGAGTAGCAAGAGCATATGAGTAAAATCCCTCAAAAACAAGGTGATCTATAGAATCCAGACAAGAAGAAACTAGAACTCAAAAGGAGATATACAAACATGAAGAAATAATTTTATAACAGATTGGCAAAAGTCCAAGAAGAATGACCACTTCCAAACATCCCAAGATGCAGTTATAGCTATTACTACTTGTAAGTTTATTTTTAGTTTTACAAAAATTAATTTTGATTATTTTAAATTTTAAAGATTATGATTGTGTTTTTTATTGAGTGTTAACAAAATGTGTTTCTCATTGTATTAAAAATTACATCTTCACAAAACCATTAAAAAAGAGGAATTCAACTCAAGGATTTCATTCATCCATTTCTACAAATCGTGGTGATTTTCTTGTAGGCCATATTTATATTACAAGGTTGATATACAAATATTCGATGGTGGGATTTGGCATTTTTTTTTTTATAAAAAAATTGTTTTTTGGGAGGGACTATACCCCAATACAAAAATGACTCAAAAGAAAAATATAACAATGTAGCTTTCCTAAAGGAGATCAAGATATCAGATGCTTACATGAAATCCCAACTACAATAAAACCACTGTAGAGCCAAGAACCTAAATACAAACATAACTAAAAATTTACAGTAGAAAAACAACACCTAAAAAACTGGTGCAACCAGCTGCACAACCGAGCTAGGTGGGATAAATGGGCTTGCCATTGGATTTTTTCATTTTTTTCACCGTCTTCCACCCGTCAGAAACCTCCTTGAAAGGAAAAATAACTTCAAGAGCCTCAATCAACATATATGTGCTATTTTCAATAGGAAGAGGAGGAATATTTTCCTTTTCCACTTTATGCTTTGAGATAATGATGTTTTGTATTCTTCGTATTATTACCAACAATAATTTATTTAGTAGGATTTTTGAGACTGATTCAACCTCCACATCCAAATCTGCATTTGAAATTAAATCAACCTTGGTATCAAAAACTAAATGCTTAGAAAGGGAATTTTTCCACTAGTTTTTCTTATGATTCTTATGCTTTTGCATCCCGCAAACATCAACATTGTGTCCTATAGAAAAAAATTCTTCACTTGAAGGGAAAGCCTTCATAATCTAATGGTTGTGTCCAATTTCTATTTTGGACTTTAAGATCTATATTAGTAGGGAGATTTTTGGAAGTGTCAAACTCAACAAGAATTCTAGCGAAGGTTGTGTGTGAAATCAGTGGTTTGGGGATAAATGAATAACATATGACCTAGAGTATTTCTAATCAAGATCAGAAAAATTTGGTCCTAGAATTCCCCTTTGGTAAATGTGGCATTCAGATCAGACTAATTTGCAGGCAAAGATTCAAATGAGTGGGTTAAGAGATTGAATCTAAGGTTTTAAAACTAAGTAGTGGGATTGACAATCCCAGAGTTTTTAAGATATGATTTCCTTATCATTGATTAAGGAAAAAGAAGCAATGAATACGCTTTTAGAACAAGGGTAAAGATCTAACCTTCTCGGATAGAATCAGGATCCAGTATTCTAAAATCATGTCGTGAAGGTCAGCTAGCTAGGCCAGAACCTACTGAATCTCCCATCACAACATGCTCTTGGTAGAATCATTTTGAATCAATGAATTCTTCCCAAAATAAAGCACTAGGGTTGTTCATTGTAGGGATCATACGTGTGGGACTCGTCACTTGTTAAAAACTCCTACCTTGTAAAGTGTCTTTGTATATAGCTGAGTCATTTGAGATGTTGTTCCCCTAACCCACCCCAGTTGGATTGGTCAAAACTTCAGATCCGAACAACCTACTTGACTGATCTTTGGGTGGAGGCCTATGGAGGAGAAGTGAGTCTCTTGTTGCAGTAAAGAAACAGGAGACTATTTTCCTTTTGAAACCCAAACTAAGCATCAGGTCATCCCCTGATCCATCATGAGGCAAAGTTGAGCTATTTTAAATAGTGTATTACTTCACAGATGGTGTTTTCTTCAGCGGGGATCCTCCGTCATGAGAGGGTATAGAGTTAGGATTCAGGGAGGTAGCCTTAGCACCACCAAAATCTTGATTAATCCATGATAACACCTCTTGGTCATGAACAGTGCCACCAAAATCATCATCTCCATGGATGGAATGAGTAATGCCTCCATCATGAGAAAATTTCTTTCCCCCATGGTTGTCACCTCTTCCCTTTAGGGATTGCAACAATGGGTTACTTTTAGGGTTCGGAGTAGTCTTGATATCGAAGGATCAAATAACTTATTCTATGTTGGCATATATTGTTTGCACCATAAGTAGGTAGAAATTTGATTGGTGAAGTTTATTATCCTTTAGGATAAGAGATGATTTGGATAACATTCATTTCAATGACAATATTACCATCATCTCAACAAATTATATTCTTGGTTTATTATATGAATCTTTATATAATTTTCATGGCACCACTCCTTGTAAAACAATGCATTTAAAGCTATAAGTTTTTTCATCAATAGTTCAACAGTAAGAGGAGATTCACAATTTTTGATTATTTAGTTTTTAATAATTATTCTTCATTTTCATATTATTTATCTACTATAATTAATTTTTGGGATTAGTAAACAATTTATTGTTGAATTATCATAGAAGATAGTTATTAGGTTACATCACGAAGGGAAGGTACTATCGAGGTCATTTCCCACTAGGTTTAGGAGATTGATTTATTATTTTAGATGATTCACACATAGAGGAGGATACCCCTCCACAATCTATAAAATGGATAAGGAGTTCCTTAAACACTAAGACTCAAACATCCACCATACCAAATTCATTAATTATAAGTATTTTTATTTATGATGTATATAAGTTTGAAAATAAATTTATTTAATTATTCAAGACTTATATATATTTTAATATTTCGTGTAACTTATATTTCTTTGCTGAAAAAACCTCTAGTAGCACAAGATTATATCATCGGGATGATGCTAGCATAGTAAATTCCTACTTCTATATATAACTATTGGGGGGCCCATCTTTACCCCAACTCGAATGGTAATATGGCCTTTATAGAGAGAGATGGACTCATCTATCTATATATGGGTAGGAACTTCATTGATATTTATCTCCCCTCAGATCCCGAGCATGGCATGGCATGAAATGGCACCCCCTATCTAGACACCCTAGAAACCAACCTATGCCTATTTATATATGGGACATCGAGGGTCCCCTACCCCCTACCTAGAACTATCTTATCTCCCGTTGTGATATAGAACTCCAGGGGAGTCGTATAAAGAGTACATCGTCTCCATATAAATTTGATCAAACACAGGAGGTAGAAATATGTTCGGTACCTCACTCTTTGGCTCAAGGTATGAATCTCATTTTTGTATTTTTTTGTTATGATTTTTAAAATAAAAATTCAACAAGCTAATCAATCATTGATGCTTAATTATGTTTAGATCACACCTACCAATATAACTCCCATAATTTTTAGTCTTCTTCTCTACAACATCCACATCAACTATAACAAGCCCCATTTTCAATTGCACCTCAACTGGAATCCACTCAACTAAGTAATTTTTATAATCATATATGATATAACCTTATGTTTATAATATTTTAGATCCTATTAAGTTTTTCATTTGAATTATCTTATGTTATGTACAAATGTGCAATTGATTGTTGCAGAGCTTCATCTACATTCAATTCAAAATCCATCTTACACTATGAAGAGGAAGATTCCACCTCCACCACCTCTACAAAATAAATATCGGGACCAGGTGTAGTGGCAAGCATATTTCATTTAATCCTCAAACTTCAAGAAGGGGAAACCTTAATTTTTTAATTGAGTTCCAAAGTTTTTCATTGGCAATGTTCCTAGTGGACAAGGTGTTTTTGTTTTGAATGAAATTTATTTGGAGGAGGACGACATAGGCACTGAAAGCGGGGTTCAATCCTATGGAAAATTCAATGCCCAAGAAATGATTTATGGAGCAAGGAATCCTTCTCCGATAAGGGTGGATAGATCAACCAAACCTTCTCTAGTACAAACTACCTTAACTAATGACAAAAAAACTACTTATGCACTTAATTATCTTTTGGTTGATTTGCCAGAATCCAATGTTCAAGATGTTTTATTGAAGAATATTGAACAATTCCAATTTTGGGAATTTAGGTCTAATGTTTGGATTAAAGAAATACATTCACTATTTTAAAAATTTCCCAAAGACACATATTGTATTCTACAATTCAAAATGAGCTAGTAAAGATTGATATTTTTTTGAATCTAGCTATATCAGATTCTGTATATTTTAAAAATAATTATCATGATGAAGTGATGCACATTATGTTGAATAGAATTGATAATTTAAATGAAGAAGCACAAGCCTACCACTACATGTGGTTGAGAGACAAGGGCCTTCGATAGTGAAATTGAAAAGTTGTCATTTAATAATATTTTTGTAAAAATGTTTCAAATTCAACGTATAAATATATATACTATTTAATGAAAAATATTGAAATTTTCAAACTTCAATTGATGTGTCATTTTACTTTTACTTTTTTATATTGTTGCGAAGTTTTTCAAAAATATTATTATTGTGATTATTATTCTCAATTGTGTTTGATATTACTATTACATAATACATTACTAATTATTATAATGTTCAAATACATTATGTGAATAGAATTATAAGTTGTGTTTCAAAACATGGAAATTATTTTTCAAAGAACAAACACTAAAATTATCTAAAAATATTGGAAAATAAAAAATTATAAAGTGTTATATTTGTAATATATTCATGTGTAAGACTGTAAGTTCTCCTATTTTATTGAATAATTTTACTTTTAGTTAATAGAGAATAAAAAGAAATTTACATTTCTCAATTAAAAACTCCAAAAAAATTAAAACATTGAAAATATTATTGAATAATAAACATGTGTATAATAAAAATAGAAAGATACATACTTATAATATAATATGAAATTTTATTTCCAGAATTAAAATGTACATCCGTTCTTCTCTACTAAATATCATCTAGCTCAAACTAAAACATATCTTGAAAAAATTTGTCCCCAACACTCTTATCTAATATTTCGTTGTGATTTTCAGTCATAATTTGGTTTTCCTCCTCAGTCCTTCTATTAGAATTACAGATCTGTCTCCTCTCCGTAACATAATTCCATAATGCCATTACCCATTAATAAGGAAATGTATCCACATCATAGTATGGGACATACAATCGCAAGAAAGACTCAAGAATTTTATCAAGTTTGTTTCTCTATTTTGATTTTATAAATGTTAATGTGATGAAAATGATTTCATCTTAAAATGATCCCAATATCATAGTTTTAAACAACTCACACAATAAAAATCATTCACTAATTCTTTCAAAAAAGATACTACTAGGATATAATTTTTCCATAGATGTTTAGTTGCTCCATTCTCTGTTGGCTCACTCAGTAAGGAAAATAGTTCACTTATTACCTGACCAAAATCACTGATTGCAATGAAATTTATTCCTTTTGAAGAATGCCATTAATCTAAAATCCATTACATTCAAATGATTATCAAAAATGTTAAATGATAGAACCCATGTGTCTTTTAAATGAATCATCTATAGCCTTACCTCCTCCAGGATTCCAAAATATAGGATTAACTGATCCCATGGCCTAAAGAATCTCACATTTTTAAAAGTAATCTCTGATCTCAATAGATAAGAATTATGAAATTTTCTACAATTTTGTTCTTGTTTGAGATATAAGAGATTCATATAAATTACATGTAAAAGGTACTTATTTAAACTCTGATCCAGCAATATCCACTCATTTTTGGAAAGTGTTCCTTTGAATCTCTTTCTGGTTAAAAAGGATACAAAGATGACTAGATATATTCAATCTGAAATAGCTTTTAGGATCCTTTAAATTATTCATATTTTGACTATTACTGAATACATGTCCTTGAATGCTTTGATCAGAGTTGTATAACAAATCTAGAGTCTAACATACCCTTTTTTATCGTAATGAAGTCCACTATATAGATGGATATTTCTTGAGAAATATTTGTTAACCAATTGATTTCATGTAACACTGGAAAAATCCCACAAAGTGTAAACAATGTTTCTAAATCTCTTAAGTGGTAAAGAAAATATTTTTCCTTGTCAACTTGCATACGATTCTTAAACATGAAACTACAAGCAAAGTTTTGAGGAATATTTGTCACTAACTAGTTTCATGTTGGTGACAAATATTCTTAAGAAGTTTCTTACCATCTGTGACTCAAATTGAATAGTTTTGAAACTCCACAAATATTTTTAGACTTCTTGAAATATAGGCATGTAGTTCACCGATAAGCTATTTAAAAATTTTGACATATAAAAATGTGTTTGTTATTATGTATGTAAGATTCATGCAGAGAGCCAAGCAATTAATAAAAATCATATAAGGAGCAATTGATGTCTAGAGGTGCACACAAAAACATGTTATATAACCTTGCATCAATAATGCACCATCAACACCAACAGAGATAAAATTTCTAGCTATAGAATAATCATCCATTCCTCCTATATCCTTCAGATTAGATATAACCAATTTTGAAAATATTTTCAGCATTACAATTTTCTTGCATTTTATGAAGAATCAGCAAATGAGGTATCCTTGTGTGGTTCTTAAAATAACATACATGCATATAAACCAAAGAAGTTTTGTCAACAGTTGTAACCTCGTCAATGGAAAGGGATACGAACCTTGCATTATTCACATTTTCTTTCAAATACTCTTTTTCAATCATTACAAGACATCTTTCCATCTCCCAAACACTTCTCTCTAATCAATGTCAATGTGGAAGGTTTGGAAACAAATTGAACCCAAAAAATTTCTTATATTCTATAAAATCATAAATAGGTCTTCCCATTTAATAATAACTAATATGGTTGAAAATTGTGTATTTTTTTCCTTCATATTTACATTTCAAGTTATCGAGACTATTTCATCTTATTGTCATACTCCTCCTTATATCTTACTTGTATGGAGTCTTTAGCAGTTTTTCAGATATGAGTCTTTGTTATTTTTCCATCATTTTCCTTGACTGTGAAATATGCTTTGGTACAATTTTTGTTAATAATTTCCAATTTAAGTTGCATTTGATGTTATTTTCCTAATTTGTAACCAAAAATAGTACATCTACATTATTTTGGAGTATCACTACCATTATTTAGCTATAAAGATTCAATGAATGGAAATTTTCTACCCAATCTACTCAAAAAGAAATTCCAATTGTCCAAGATGTTTTCTTCTTTCTCATAGATTTATTTTTCGAAACATTCTTTTTAGTATCATATTTTTCTTTAATATTTTCATTAGAACATTCATCTATTGAAGATATTTTATCATGAGGAATGTATTCTAGCTCTGGCATGTCTAATTCAATTATACCTCATGTACTGAAATAATTGTTTCTTTAGAGTTTATGTTTTGGTTTATTTTTTCATGGTGAATAAAATTAATATTATGGGTTTTTGTATTCAAGCATTGAAAATTTTCGACTGATACAAAGATATAAAAAAATTAAACTAAACTCACGAAAATAAAGAAAAATTTATGATAATCTGTTTAAACTTAGTACCCTTTGTATTCTTTGTTTCAAGTGGATGCAAGTTGGTTCTTCATTTTTTTGGTTGCTTAAAAAAATTTAATATGCTATTTTTTTTTTTTATCTACCTTTTGTTCATTATACACATAATCCATTGTACCTATCTATGAGAAATTTTAAAATAGATCATTTATTTCAAAATCTAAATTTAAATTTTAACAATTTGGAAGCATAAGCCAAAAATATACTTTATGATAGAGAGACAAGAGAATTCTGACAGGCTTACGATGCGTAGCATATAGTATGATATTGACCAAAGTAGCATGCGGTAACTACACAATTTACCAATCATAAAGTATACTATCACCTACCGGTAGCATATTGTATGCTACCGATCCATGTATTATATAGTATGTTGTATGCATACGAACAAGCAAGCATATAATATGTTATTGAATGGTATCATGCATACAATATGCTGCCAATTGAAAGCATACTTTATACATACTACCAGTCATGTATCATACTATATACTAATGGTCGGTAGCATATTGTATGCTACCAACTTGTAGCATTATATATATGCAACCATCATTAGAATGTTGGATGATAAAACCTCTAAAAACATATGCTACCGGATGGTAGAAAATGTATGCCAGAAAATTTTGGCAGAATTGGTCTTAACTGGTATCCTAAAAATTTTCCAATTTCAAACTTCAAAAACATGAATATTCGTTAATTAACAAATATTCGTCACTAAAATTTACCCTACATTGGCCACTAATTTTTATCTACAATTTCCATTGCTACTCTTATTTCATTTAAATGGACTATTAGAGAAAATGTCTCACTATAGTCAACTCTAAATAATTGAGAAATTTTGTTTTCTATTAATTTTGTTGTATTCTTTTTCACTTTTTTAGTATACATTTAAAATGGCCTTATAGACTAACTTAAATCGTATCACATTTTTTAAATTGGTATTATAGACTAGCTATGGAGGAAACTTACAAATTTTTCCAATTTTATTTTTGAAAGCACTTATGATTAAAATCGATCCAATCCTCCGAAGATGCCCAATGAAGCCACGTGTCGATCAATGATTGGCTACAAGTGGTGGGGCCATGGAGGAAAAATTACCAAATTAACTTTTTGGACTTAGATAATTTATAGACAAAATGAAGGCTTATCAGATCAAAGCGGAGCGGCGGGAAACTTCATGACTTTGCACTTTTTTGGCAAAAAGCAAATAAATAAAGTTTTACCCTTAGTTTCTTCAACCAAAGAATATTTTATTTAATTGAATTTGATAGTTACATTATTTTTGAAGCCAAATGAAGTAAAAAATTTAGAAGGCCATAACTTTTGATAGCGAACTCGGTTTTTGGCAAATGAGGACTTTCTAGAACACTCTCAATATCCTCTTTGAACAGAAACCTTGAGAATTTGATTATGATAAAGTTTAAAGGGTCAATTTTGAGAAAATTTCTTTTTTTCACTTAGAAGTGAACTGGTATTTTTAACTTATCAATTTTGTTCAAAGTTTTGATTAATTATTTTTCATCTTGCTAAACAGGCATGAAGGATTTTACCTAGAAAATTTTAGGATAGATTTCAAGGTTAAAATTTTCTTGATTGGTTTGCTTCAAAAATTACCAAAGTTTACATCATGCAGTAAAACACCTGCAATTTCACCTTTACTTGATTTGAAGGGTTCTTTAAAAATTTCTTTTTTTTTAGTTTAGTTTGGGGATCATTTTGATCTCATTAAGTCCAATTGAAAATTTCATTTCTCTTATATATTTGTTGTGTTGTTTTGGACATTTGATAAAAAGTAATTTCTAAAGTATACAATGAAGAAGAAATGAAGTTTGTACATTACAAGAACAAAGATTAAACTATCTCTTTTTCCATGCAATGAAAACATTGAATTTATTCCATGATAGTTTTAAATAGTTTTCTTTCCTTCGATCAAAATATAGAGACAAGAATGCAACTTCTATTATATATTTTTAAAAAAAAATCAAATATGTCAAATGAGACGATAAAGCAATATTTCTTCATATGTGATTCCTTTTCACTTTTATGAAAAG
The DNA here is from genome assembly GCA_018340775.1 of Taxus wallichiana var. yunnanensis. Taxonomy (NCBI): domain Eukaryota; kingdom Viridiplantae; phylum Streptophyta; class Pinopsida; order Cupressales; family Taxaceae; genus Taxus; species Taxus wallichiana. The sequence goes on from CM031243.1 coordinate 435,002,273, forward strand.
ACATTTCCTCTTGTATATTAAACATATATTTCTAATGGAAATGATATTTTATGAACAAGGCAAAACACTTCTATTATTTCTAATGAATATCTTGCAACTTCTTTCCCATTTATTTTCGAAATACAACATACCAAATGTATATCTTTCTTTTCTATTCATAGAACTAAATACTAGATATATTCTCCCATGATCAATTACAAATTTCTTAGTTAAAAATAAGTAGTCTTTCTAACACACTAATATACAAGGCCATCCACTTCAAGGTGGGAAAGGTTACAAAATAAGTTTACATTTTCTATTGACTATCAAACTTGTCTTTCTCCGTGCTCCAAGAACAAGAACATGAATATCCTGCATTTTCTTTATTTCAATTTGATCACAATAGAATAGGGGAAAGGAAAGCGCTCTCCATCTAGCTATCAAGACATTGAATGAAAGGAGAATCCATCCTTCTTCATTTTCCCCAGAGCCCCAACCATAATGCAATAAGAGATGTTTTCCAACACATGGCAACAATCAGCTTCCACAACACAAAGAAAAACTTCTCATTCAAAACATAATCCAAAATAAAACTACAGTTTGTAACCACAAAATAAAGACAAAAAATAACACTTAGGCTTCATCATATGTAAGCCAAAGGAGAAAGAAACTATGGGGATGCTACTTATGCCTCCCAATGAGGAAATGGGTATCACCACCTAAGAAAAACAACTAGAATATATATATATATATATATTTATATATATGTATATATATATATATATCTATATATGTATATATATATATCTATATATATATATGTATATATATATATATGTATATATATATATATATGTATATATATATATATATGTATATATATATATATATATATATATGTATATATATATATATATATATATATATATATATCATTTCAAATCCCTTACATTCCCTTATGCCTCCCTAACCTCTTATGGCACCCCATAACAAGTAAAGAAATGCAAGCTATTTATTTTAAGGTGGAACCCAAATCCCTAATCCCTCCACACTTATACCTCCCCAAAATACTTATGCCTCCCACAGAAATACCCCATAGTATTCTCCTACACCATCCCTAGTCCATCTACCCAACCAGCCCACACACATGTCAAAACATTAACAACAAAAACATTTGCACAAATAAAAGAGAGCATTTCAAGAGCCAAGCTCTTACCTCTCCATAATGGAGTTTGTTCAAAGTTCCAAATGGAAAGCTTTTCAATGCAAAACAACTCAAGATCAATGAAACATAGGCCTATAAAAATTTTGCAAACTTTCTCCAAAAGCAAGAGAAACGGAAAAATAATTTTCCCCAAAATAAGTATGTAAAAGTGAAGAAACCAAAAGAGTGTAACCCCAAAACAATAAAATGAATTCAAATATATAGAAGGGGGGAGAGAGGAGTATGAGGTGGATCTATGTAGGATTCCATATCACACATCCTCAACTAACACTCACAAGTCAACTTCAATGTCAAAGACACAATAAATAAGTAGGTGAATAATATGACAATTTTACTTACAAACTCAAATCAAGCCCGTAGCCCAAAGGACTGAAATTAATTTTAAGAAAGAAGTGAAATTAAAACATTCAACTTGATTAACAAAATGAATAATGAAATTCTAAATTCATTTCTATAACCATAGGTATTGTTGGCAAACAAATTTAAGAGCTATGGGACAAGTTTAACTTGTCCCACAAGCCTCCAAAATCAGCCTCTAAGGAAAGATTCGAATTTCCAAGAAAGACGGAGTGTTTCTTACTCCAAAATCAACTTACATACCCATTACACATTACTTGCACATTTCTTACAATACTTTAATTCAAGGCCAACAACTTTATTAATTACTTTCTTATGACATATTTTAATTAATTAAGTTAACCACAAGATTATCCATGCACGCAGGATTACACACCATATAATAAATTTTGAAAGCGGTCAAATCATGACAAAATAAACACATGAAAAAAATTAACAAAGGGACCAAATAAAAGAAAAAAATACATAAAACACCTTGGTCACATTTAAAGGTGACCCCCCGCCATGGGAATCCCTAGCACAATCAAACACACACAAACAATATAGTTGCCATGGTGAACTTCTTGAATTCATCTAAAATTCCAAAGTGGTTGGTCTCACATCACCCTGATGTTTGTTGTGATATTTTAAAACTGAAAAAGTACAAATACCTCCTTTGGCCTTGTGGCCATATTAGAACATCCCAATAAGTATAAATATAATTTCAAGATCATCGACATATATGTGAATCACAACAATCATTAAGACAATCAACAATATCTCTTACAATTTCATCCACAAAAATATCATCATCAATTTTAATTCAATTCTCATTTTCTAGGTCTACTCAAAATATCCAAATATCACAAGTCTGAACCTTATCTATGATGTAACCATGTCAAACAAAATATTAACATCAATATATAAAATGTCTCTAATAATCATCATGCACCATATATGCATTGAAATCCATAATAAACCATGCTCTAACATCTAACATCGTACTAAATTAAACTATAAAAATTTCCATAATATAGTTAGCAGTATCAGGATCAATCACAAGGTGTCAAAGGAAAGTGGGCACTACATCCCCCTCCCTTTAGGCTCGAATTCTTCTTTGAAGTCACTGGAACAGATGTGGGAACTGAACTCGTAACAAAGTAGAATCCTCCCATGTAGCTGCAGTCTTATCATATCTGACCTGCTGCACCCACACCAGATCAATCTCTCTGCCTCGAAGGAACAGGGTCATGCGATCTATGATGCGAATAGGCTCCACCATCACCTGCCCCATATCCTAAACCTGCAATGATGTCTAATCTAACACATGAGAAGGATACACAACATATATCCTAAGAACTAAAACATGAAACACATCATGTACGTGACACAAGATAGGTGGCAATGCTAGATGGTAGGCTAAAGGGACGATACACTCCAAAATCTCAAAAGGACCAATGAACCTAGGAACTAACTTAGAACCTTTTCCATAATGGATAGGGATCTTGTGTGGCCTAACATGAAGGAAAACCTTCATGATCACATCAAAACTATGGTCAGTCCTATGTTGGTCTGTGTACTTCTTCTACATGTCTTGTGGCTCCTACAGCCTCTGTTTGATCGTAACCACCTGTCGCTCCATGTCCTACAATAAACTTGGTCCTAGATAAACCTTGTCCTCTAGCTTGTCCCAACTCAGAGTTGTCCTAAAATCTCTTCCATACAAGGCCTGAAACGGAACCATGCCTATAGAACTCTGAAAAATCTTATTGTAGGCAAACTACACCAAGTACAAGTACTCCTCTTATCTCTCTTGATGATCCATCACATACATCCTAAGCATGTCCTCTAAAATTTTATTCACCTGCTTAGTTTTTCCATCTTTCTTAGGGTGATAGGTTGTGCTAAAGTTTATCCTTTTCCCGAGGGTGTGCTGCATGGTAGTCCAAAAATGGGAGGTATACAAAGGATCGAAGTCACAAATGATCTTCTACAGAATCCCATGTAACTTGAAGATCTCATCCAGATAAACCCGTGCCACTACACTAGATATATAAATTTTCTTCACCAGAGAAAAGTGAGCCACTTTTGTCAATTTATCCAGCTTGACCATAATGGCGTCGTGGTGATATCTCGACATCGATAGCCCAACAATGAAGTCCATGGAAATGGTGTCCCACTTCCTTTCCAGTAGAGCATGAGGAAAGAGAAGGCCAATTGGATGCTAATGCTTGTCCTTCACTTTCTGGCACTCTAAACAATGTCATACAAATTGAGCCACATCTCTACGAAGTCCTCTCAAGTGATATAATTTTCTTAAGGTAGCGTGCATCTTCTTCACCCCGTGATGGGCTGAATAGGGTACATGATGTGCCTCTGTCAAGATGTCCTACCTCAAGACTCCCTCTTTGGGAACATAAATCTAACCTCTGTGCCTGAGAAGGCCATCTACCTCTAAAGAAAAAATATCAAACTTCCACTCAAGGGGTCTCTGATACTTGATCTCTGCTATGGATGCAATATAGAAGTTGTCATGAGGAAGTTGTTGTAGAATCCTACTCCGTAAGTCTGTGCTCACTTTGAGGTGGCTATAGCCACATGCCTCTGTCTGCTAAGATCATCTGCAACCAGATTCTCCTTCCCTTTCACATGTTTTATCTCCATATAATACTCACAAAGCAACTCCATCCAATGATGCTGACGAGCATTGAGATTGGGATGTGTGAAGAGGTGGCGAAGACTCAAAGTGATTTTTTTGGAGTGTGAATCTCTGACCAAGAAGAAAGTGCCTCCATCATAGCAAAGCATACACAACTATCGCAAGATCAAGATAATGATTGGGATAATTAATCTCATAATCTTTGATTTTTTGAGACTCAAAAGCCACCACTCTGCCCTCTTGCATCAACACACGTCCAAGTCCTACCAAAGAAGCATCCGTGCATACGAAAAACTCACCATGTGGATCCAGCACTGCAAGAATATGTGTTATAGTGAGACATTCCTTCAGTGTCATAGAGGCTTTCTCACACCGGTCTGACTAAACAAACTTCTTCCCTTTTCGCTGAAGGGAAGTGATGGGATGTAAAATCTGAGAGAAGTCCTAAAAAATCTCCTATAGTAACCTACTAATCCTATGAAGCTGCACACCTCAATCATAGTATTGGGAGTTGGAAAATACATATTAGATCTAATCTTGGAAGGATCGATGGCGATACCTTCCCCAAAAATTATATGACCCAAATACTACACCTCCATCTGAAATAATGCACACTTCTCAAAGTTCCCATAAATTTTCTACTCCCAAAGACACTGAAGAACCTGGCGAAGGTGCCCCTCGTGTTCATCACGTGTACGTGAGTAAATCAAAATGTCATCAATGAAGATGAGCATGAAGTGATCTAAGAAGGTCCTAAATACCCCATTCATCAAACTCATAAACATTACATGGGAATTGGTCTAGACAAAAGATACCACTGTGAACTTATAGTGGCCATATCTCATACGGAAGGCGGTGTTATGAATGTCCACCTCCAAAATCCTCATATGATGGTAGCCTGACTTAAGGTCTATCTTAGAGAAAGTTATGGCTCCCTTCATTTGATCAAACAAATCATCAATGCGTGGAATGGGATAATTATTCTTGATTGTTACTTTTTTCAGCTAGCGGTAATCAATACACAACTGTAAGGATCCATCCTTCATCTTTACAAAGATCACTAGTGAACCACAAGGGGATACATAAGGATGAAGTAGGCATTTCTCTAGAAGGCCTTCAAGCTGTAACTTGAGCTCATAGAGCTCAGGAGTAGTCATCCGATAAGGTGCTCATGAGATAGGCTCTACCCCTAGAACCAGATCTATATGAAAATATACCTCCCATGGGGGCAAAGGTAACCCCAGTAGCTCCCCTAGAAAGACATCAGAAAAATATCTCAAAATGGGATGGTCATCTAGTGATGGTCCACTAGACCCATCTTCTGATCGGTCACTAACTATGATAACAAACATATGACAACCTCGTCGCACACACCACTTAAGTTCAATAGCGGAGATGGTACGAATAGAAACAAGTCTCCGACCCCTACTATCACTTCTTAAACTCCTAGATCATCTTGTACAAGATATGATCTTGTGGTAATAATTAACTCTAGATCTATGTGCAGATAATCAGTCCATGCCCAAGATGACTCCACAAGAGCCCAACGGAAGGATAAGAAGATCCGAGGTAGTGGTAAAAGGTTTAAAATTCACAACAAACTCCTTAACTAAGGATTCTACATAGATCTTGGCTCCAGAAGCCATCTAAACATCCCAACTATGACTCTGTCTAACTACCACCAACATATATATCTCTACTAAAGATGGTGCAATAAAATAATTAGAAGAACTATAATAAAATAAAATGGAGGTAGGAATACCACCAATGTTACCTGTAGTCTCAATAATTGTACTCTGAAGCTCTTCTTGGCTGTTCTCGACCACTACATAAATCCTATGACTATGCCCCATGTCACCAATAGTAGGCTTTGAGGTCTATGTCTTACCCTTGTTTTTAGAGTTATGTGGGAATTCCCTCAAAAAATGTCCAGTAACACCACAACCAAAACAAGAAATGGATCCCCTCCCCTGAGTAGTAGCTCCATTCGGTGCCTTAGAGGGATGTGCTATGAACCTTGATGACCCTAATATGGATTGCTAAGGTCTCTACTGGTGAGCTCCTACTGACTGAGCTCTAGGTTCTCCTTTTGTCCTAATGGGACCCCTAGGAGAGGCCCCATACTCTTACCCATTTGTGCATCAAATGTCCATGGAGGTCTATAAGGTGGGTGAGAATGTTGCTGATGTTGTTGTGGTCTAAAAGATGACTATGTTGAACCCTTTCCACCATAAGGAGGAGGTATTCACCCCCTTGATCTGTTGTCATACATTTGTTGTATATGGCTCCAGACTTGGTCTCTATCCAGGTTGGGTCTCAAGTCTCCTCTACTATATAGGCCTTATCAATGGCCTCAAACAATGTCTACGTGGATAATGGATCTACACTACACCTTTAATTTCTAAATTCAGGCCCGAATGAATGTTTGGATCCACACCCACTTATCCTACATGTAATCAACATACTAGAGTAGATCTAGAAATCTAATCTCATACTCAACCACTTTAAGAGATGCCTGTCGGAGGTCATGAAACTCACCAATGCTCTGATGTATGAACTTCTGAGATAAATATCTGCTAATGAACCACTCCTCAAATAGCTCCCAGGTAACTATCTTTGAATCAACATGGAGCTTCTGCTCCTCTGTCCTCCACCAAACAGTTGTTCCATCCCTCACCAGATGGATCACAACACGAGTATTCATGTGTTGCTAGAACAATGGCAGAGCTTGAAGCATCCATTGAAGCTCACCAGTCAGACCTCTTCCTGAAATCCACCTATTTCACCAAAATAATGACCTAGTCATAGCTTCAGGATATCCCTGATGTTATCTTCCGTTGTAGTCTGGCGGCCCCTAGGCCTCTCTATATGCTCAGTTCTAAGCCTAGGGCTTCGAGACCTATATATATGTCTTGAAACCTGGTCTCCCTATCCCCTCTGCGGTGACTCTTCTTTGACTGACTCCTCATGGGATTTCTCTCCTCTATGATCCTCACTATGCCAAGGAGATGCATGAGCCTCAATGGATGTCACCCTATCATGTCTGACTGAATGTGCTCCTACGGTCCCTCCGCATAGAGCGACATTAACATCTTGAAGTGTCTATAAAATCTGTGGTAGGATAGCTACTACAGCATGATCTGGTGGTGGTAAGTCTAGGTCTATGTGAAAAGACCCTCATCTCGTTTGTGCCTCCTACACAGACCAAGGTGAGAGTTAGTTCATCTTTCTAAGTTTTATTCAGTTTCCATGTTTACTAAAATATGTAATTTCCACGCAAAGTTGTTTTCTAGATTAAAAAATGTGCTAGGTTAAATTTCATGTCTTAAGTTTCTAGTGTTCCCAAAGGTCCAAGCTCTTGAACCCACACTATGATACCAAGTGTAATGCCCGCTAAAATCATCCACTTGAGAACCAAGAACAACCTAGGCTTAGTTAGAAAAATTATGGAATAATTTTTTTTAAGGTGTTAACAACCAAAGTCCCATGGACAATTAAATTCAACTAATAAATTTTCTCATTAGAACAATTACTTATTCCACATTATAAATCAATAAGTGTAATAAATCCATACCTAGCTCAAATCTCCTTACGGATTAATTTAATCATTGATTATATTGATATTTTAGCTAGATATTCCCTGATTTAAAATTTTAGGGTTAAGGGACCAAAAAAAACTAAATACTGAAGGTATTTAATTCCACAAGATCCACGACAAGAGCAAGGTTTAATTACAAGGGCGGGGAAAGAATACATATTTAAAATCATCAGAGTAAATTCTTATTTACCCACTCCTATAACTCAGTTAAATATTCAATTTAAATTTTCCCATCATTAACGGAATTAAAACTTTTTGAAAACATTTCCATTAGATAGGTAATTTCCTCACCTTTCTAGTGACATAAAGAAGTCATCCTAACTCATCATATTTCTCAAGTTATGGGCTGGGGGAAGTTGGGGTGAAAATTTTCCAAAGAGCGGGCCTGCGGGCCTGGGGAGGAAACTTTTCCCCAACTCGATCTTACACACTTCAGAGAGAAAATTTGCTAAGGAGGAGAAAATGAGACCAGACGGAGCGGAAAGAAAACTTTTCCTAGATGCAGGCCGGTGCAGCAGGGAAGAAATTTATCTCTTTTTCCCTTTTGGGACAAAGTGAATTTTACACCCGCACCTCCACTGACGCTCAGGGAGGCCATGTGGTAGCTCCGTATTGGCTTCGGGTCAGTGGGTTGGCAGGGAACATTTCAAAAATTTGACTTTTTAAAAAATTCCATGTGTCAGACAACCGTTGGTTGTGAGTTGGCAGGCCAGCGGGGATAATTTTAAATTTTTTTCAAAAAAATTCTGAAGTGTAAAGGCTTAAAAGGGTATTCTCCTTCGTCGACGCCTCGTGAAGCCATGTGGAAAGCACTTTGATTGCTGTGAGCTAGTAGGGATGCAGAGGAAACTTAAATTTTTTTCTAATTTTATTTTTGAAAGAAATTAAGGTTAAAATCGATCTGTACCTCTGTCGACGCCCAACGAAGCCACATGTCGATTAATGATTGGCTGCAGGCGGTGGGGCTGCGGAGGAAAAATTGCGAAATTAACTTTTTGGACTTAGATCATTTTTAGACAAAATGAAGGCTTGCGGATTAGTAGAGTGGTGGGAAACTTCATGACTTTGTGCTTTTTGGGAAAAAGAAAAAAAAAAATATTTAGCCTGTGGGTCTGCCCAAGCATATTTTATTGAATTAAATTTGACAATTAGATTATTTTTGAAGCCAAATTAAGTAAAAACTTCAGAAGGCCATAACTTTTGATAGGTAACTTGGTTTTGCAAACGAGGAATTTATGGAATGCTCTTGATGTCCTCTTTGCATAGAAACCTTAAGAATTTGATTTTGATAAAGTTTAAAGGGTCAATTTTGGGAAAAAGTCAACTGTCACTTAGAAGTGAACTGGAATTTTAACTTATCAATTTTGTTCAAATTTGTCATTAATTCTTTTTCATCTTTCCAAATAGGCATGAAGGATTTTACTTGGAAAATTTTAGGATAGATTGCAAGGTTAAAATTTGCTTGATTGGTTTGCATTCAAAAATTACCAATGTTTACACCATAGAAAACCTGCAATTTCACCTTTACTTGATTTGAAGGGTTCTTTAAAAATTTCTTCAGTGTTTTAGTTTAGTTTGGGGATCATTTTGATCTCATTAAGTCTAATTGAATATTTCATTTGTCTCTTATAGATTTGTAGGGTTGTTTTGGACATTTGATAAAAAGGAATTTGTAAAGTATACGGTGAAGTAGAAATGAAGTTTGTACATTTCAAGAATAGAGATTAAACTATCTCTTTTGCCATGCAATGAAAACATTGAATTTATTCCATGCTAGTTTTAAATAGTTTTCTTTCCTTCAATCAAAAGATAGAGACAAGAATGCAACTTCTATTATATATATATATATATATATATATATATATATGTATATATATATATATGTATATTTTTAAATTCGAACATGTCAAATGAGACATAAGTAAAGGCAATATTTCTTCCTACATGCTTCCTTTTCACTTTTTCAAACAGAGATTTCCTACTATATATTAAACATAGATTTCTAGTGGAAATGATCTCATATGAACAAGGCAAAACACTTCTATTATTTTAAAATAATATCTTACAATTTATTTCCCATTTATTTTCAAAATACAACATACCAAATGCATATCTTTATTTTACTCATAATGAATTGAATACTAGATTTATTCTCCCATGATCAATTACAACTTTGATAGCTAAAATAGAGTAGTCTTTCCAACACACTAATATATAAGGTCATCCATTTCAAGGTGGGAAAGGTTACAAAATAAGTTTCAGAAGGGATTGTCAAACTTGTCTTTCTCCTCTACTCCGAACAACAACATGAATATCCTCCATTTTCTTTATTTCAATTTGATCACAATAGAACAGGGGAAAGGAAATGATCTCCACCCAACCAAGACATCCAATGAAAGGAGAAGAAATCCTTCTTCATTGGCCCCCGATCCCCAACCACAATGCAATAAGAGATGTTTTCCAACACATGGCAATAATAGGCTTCCACAACACAAAGATAGATTTCTCATTCAAAACAAAGTCCGAAAAAAACTGTAGTTTGCAACCACAAAATAAATAAAACAAACAACACTCAGGATTCATCATGCAATCCAAAGGAGCAAGAAACTATAGGGGATGTTGTGTATGCCTCCCAAAGGGGAAATGGGTATCACTACTGAGAACAAACCACCAATATATATATCATTTTGAATCCCTTACATTCCCTTATGCCTCCCCCAGGTACCCCTTATTTCTCACATTTCCTTAGGCCTTGCTAACCTCTTATGGCACTGATATCTCTCGAAAGTGCACCCTGTAGAGAGAAGGCAACATGTTTTCTAAGCTTTCAAAGTTTTATCTCTCTCTTTCGTAGAATCTGATGGAAACACATCGGGTTTGTGGGTATACCTATTTTGAGGTGAGTCTCCATTATGTAGAGCCATTGCTTGTTGATGTATCCTAAACTACTTTTGGATTTTAAAGGTAAAAGATGACTATAAAGTAATTAAAACTAAGGTGATATACCAAATGTTAATGAGGGCTTTGACTGAGTATATGCACAATTGATATGTGAAAGGATTTTTTGATGCATGAACCAACAGTTCTTTTACATATTATCAAGGGTAAAACACTTTTAGGTATTGAGGGAGATTATCACAACAATCTTCACTAAGCTAAACATACACATTAATATCATGTAGAAATTTACGAGTTTACAGCGGGGTAAGATGATTAATCAAAGAATTTGCATTCACAAGAATAATAGAAACATACAAAAGACTGCAAATAATTGGTAAGGCATAAAATACTTCGCACTTAGAAGGAAAAATTGGTAAAAAATTTCTTTAGTACTCCTATATCAAGAAATTCCTCCCTATATCCAAAAATTCCACCTTATTTCAAAAATTCCTCCTTGTGCTTTTGCGAAGGCACGCAATATATAGCAAAATAAATTTTCCCACCCTTCCTAAAAAATACTAAGGCTGTACTCCCCCATGCATCCTAATTTTATCCTTTATTTAATAATAAATAAAGGGATAAAATAATACAAACTAGTACAAAAGCCATTAATAGCCGTTAATTACATCTCAGTCAACTGAAGTTGACTATTCTATTTTTAATAAGGTTGGATGAATAATTTTCTAATAATAAGTTTCGCTTGTTATGCAAGTCTCTCTACATGAGCATGCAACTTTGTCTCCTTCTACGCTATGTCTTCTTGTGATGCATGCAAAAATTTAACTCCCTCTTTGCAAGAACACAATAATTACAATAATTGTAATATTTGTAAGGTATGAACATCCACTATGGGGACCACCTGCCCATGTGCACATGTTCCTTTTCTCCTTGCAGTATGTGGGGCAACCCTTGCATTTGATCACTGGTCTCCATTTGGTTTGGCCACCTTGTGGATTTTAGAAGATATAAGGTCTACCACCTTTGGGTAATATACATGCCATACTATAGCTCTGCTCCTTTTGATAAATACACGCATGTATCTCTTTCATCCTTTTGCAATTGAAAGTGTATAGTTTTATATTTCACCTTTTAGGTGATTATTGATGGCATGATTAGGTCGGCATTTGAATTTAAAATCATACACTATGGTTTGACTTTGAAATTCATTGTAATGAATATTTATTTGATTTGATGATGTGGGCTAGCTCCTTCTCCACGGTGACTCACCCCTCAATAATGGTGTCAGTGGCATGGTTAACTTAGGTTTAGTTACTTTCATGACAGTGATTAATATTGGGTCGTTGATTTCTATCCTCTTGTATTTGATGTCATCAATATTTGACTGTGAGTAAGTGTTTCAAACCGAGAATTTAATTTGATTGGTGGTAATTAACCGTGGTTAATTGTTTTGAGCCTAGAGCTTGAACACTGGGCCTTGATCTTTGTACTGAGTTGATGCTTGACCCTCGGTCAGAGATTCGTTGACTCTCCTCTCGAGTTGGTATGGTAAAGGGGAAATCAAACTTGATGATCATTTCATTTGGATTTGGCTCATGCTGTACAGGCGAAAAGCCCCTGGAAAAACTATTGAATGCCATTATGGTTACTTGAAGCTTAATCCCGTTTTTTTTATTTTGGGATCTCTGTGTGAGGTTTCTTTGTCGAGCTCTCTTTGGTCTATTGGCCACCATGGTCTTCCTCTTAGAGATTGGTTCTATTTGGTTCTTGATCTCTGCGAGTGGTCTTCAAAGTGGCCACCATTTCTATTTTCCGAGCTCTGCGAGCTAGCTGACATGGTTGAAATATTCAAGCTCGTTCACTGTAACAAGGTAAGTGACTTTCTAATACTAGTTTGAGCAAGATTTATCTTCAATGTGTGTGTAAAATAATAAAAAAATTACTTGAAGTTGAGTCCGTATTTTATTGTTTTGATCTCTATGATTCTCTCGGTTAGCTTACCTTAAGTGGTTGTGGAGGGTTTTTTGGATGATTTCAATTCCGGGTAATCTTTTATCTATCATTTTTTAGAGATCTTTGGGTTTGATTAACTTGGAGAGTTAGATAAGGGTTTTCCCAATCAAGTTCTAAAAATGACCATTATTCAGGCTTATGGTGTTCCATTTTAACTCTGCCACCATTGTTGAAATATGAACCTCTTTTGCTCTCTGGAAGCTTTGCATTTTATCTGCTCGAAATCCATTTGGGTTCAATTTTCATCGCAATCTTGATCTGACTTTTTAACTCCAAATCTATTTTTTTGATTTGGGTATTTGTGTTTCATATACTATAGTGTCTTTGATTTGAATTTTGAGCTCGTGTAGATGCGTTGTCAAGAGAAAACTCGGTGGGTGAATGTTTACCCTTCTCCACTGGGACTGTTTCCCTTTACTTTGAGTCATAATAATAATAATTATTGATGGGTACGTCAACTTTGTTGGATTTTTCTTTTCAAGACTATGGAAATTTTTTTTATTCGGGTTCAAAGTGCTGACCCTTGTGGTAATTTGAATAGTTTATCTCTAATATTTTGATTCAACCCTAATCTATTAATACCCATTTATGGGTTATTCAATTGTTGACCCGGATCCACACACTTCTCTTATATATTTTGTAGAGGCTTTGTATTTACTTTGCTTTCCTTTCGTGGACATAAAGTAATTTCTTCATTCGGATACTTACTTCTACATCCTCCTTATATGAGTTATTTGTGCATTAACCTCAAAAAATGTTATTTCATTTGCATTTTTGAGAATATTCTAGAAATAATGGTTTATGATTTTCTCGCAAATATAGGTAATGTATATTACTTTAGGTTTGTTATGAAATCCTTGGCTCAATTTTGTATTCGGAGAATCCATTTTGTTATAATTCATTATTCATGATAAACTTGATTCTTTGAAATTATATAACACCCTTGATAAACTTGCTTTAATCTTTTCAATCTGAGATCACTTGAACATTGAAATTCCCCATGAGATGAGTGCTTCAATGCAATTGGTTTTTGCTATTGTAAATTTTACAATATTAGTGGCTTCGTAAGGTTACTTGGTGTTTCCCTTTGGTTCAAGACATTGATAATTCATTCTTCCTTTGATTGTTCTCCTGAAACAATGATAGTTGTAGCATGCCTTTTGTATTTCAGATTTGTAAGTCGTGATTATTTAAATACTAAATCGAAAACTAGTACTCTAAGATGAGTAAATATGGATCTTCTGATTTTCTATTTTGTAAACCCTCTATTCAAGAGCTTTATTGAGATACAAAAATCTCATTTATGAAATAATTCCATAATTCTTTTCCTTGTCCTTCTAACTAGAACAATGGACTTGCTTTGATGGTTGCCTCGACTTATAGCACTACTTATTATGAAAACACCATATTTGAACTTGATGATTTTTGAATGTTTCTAAGAACTTTATATATTGACTGCTTGACTATATCAATGTTCTTGACTATCTAAAAATCATCTAACTCTTATTCCTGAAAATAGTGCTATAGGATGGCTCCATATTATAAAATTATGAGCTTGACTTTGATTCCTCACTGTTTTCTATAACTCTACATTGGACATATTATTTTTGAAAATCTGTTCACAAATTCCTGCATGTTGAACAATTTAAGTTTTGTCTAAATAATGTAGTTCCATTTCTTTTGTGCTTCAATAATGTATTTGAGCTTCATTACAACTTTATATGCATGCTGGAAAATTTGAAATGTTGATTTTTCATGGCAAAGTCTTGGCAATTTTTTTCCGAATTATTTCTTCCTCCCATCATGTACTTATGACTTGTCTATTCTTCCTAGCTACAACTTGTACCTACACACTTAAGAAAATACTTAGGCTTTTGGCATCTCTTATGACCATGTTTTCTTCTTTTCTTTCTCATTATTCCTTTCTCGAGTAAGTAAAGCATGTATGCATTTGATATTCAAGTAAATTACATCTCCGTTTCAAGAGATTAATATACACGAACTATGATAGTAGGGAAAATGAATTGATCCTGAGCTCAGAATCGACAATTAACTTTTCTTCTTTTCAAGTACAGTGGCTTCTATAATGGAGATGAAGAAAAAGCTAGAAATGGAGATGGTTCAATCGAAGAAAGAAACCCCAAGGAAATGATGGGTTCACTCATATTCCTTAGTTTCTTTTTCATGCATGTGTACCTCTTATTTCAGTAGTTGTACTTTACTTTCTAGTTACATCCAATGGCTTGTGTGGGAACATTTGAAATTTCCTTATGAATAAAACATTGAATTTTGTAAATGAGTTGTATATTTATTTTTGCATTTAATCTTTCTTTATGGATTATATGATGAACTAAACAACTCAATCATTTAATTGAATGTCTTAATCATGAAGGAAAGAACATTAATGAGAAACTGTAACATTCAGTAATGAACTCTGATTTCTGCCATCTACACTTATGTTTGTTGTCCCAAAACTCAACACTTCACCTATTCTACAATATGATCTCTTCATCAAGACAAAACAATTGTCCTTCTGTGGCCCTTTTGTGTTCTTTTCGCTAAAGGTAGCATGAAAATTGAATACTATTTGATCCTGTTACATTTTGTAATAGAAACACATAGTCTGCAGATTTCACTTAATCATTAATTAATTTAGTAGTAACCAATAACATCAAAACTCCTTAGCTTCGTATACTTCACCCATGACCTTCATCGTAATGACGAAAGTTTCGAGTTGCCCATTTTTGCACAAGTGCAAAATTGTCAACATTTCTCGTGATCCTGCGGGGAAAGCTGCCTGCTAGTTTATAGATCAATTCCTTACTCTTGTCCATTGGGCATAGAGTCTAAACATGTAACAAAAATTTTCCTTTTCTGAAAGGTATAACCCTTTAAAATGGAACTAAAACTAGGAAAGGATCTAGTAAACCAAATCATTTGCATGAATGCACTTATTGAATTGAAAAACAATGTAATGTGCAGGGACTGCACTTATTAAAGGAAATCCTACTCTAACAATCACTGTAAGATGTTCAATAACAGTGTTTGAGAAACATACCATTCACAAAAATGGGAAGTTCCTCTCTATTTAGCTTCGAAAGTTAAAAAGTATTATGTTCTTTGCAAGATGAAATCATGTAAGGACCACTCTAGATTATATCAAACTTTTTGTGTCTTTCTGGATTTACACGATCAACATCCCACTTTAACAAAATATCTCCTTCATTGAAGACTCTAAATTTAAATTTCTTATCAAAATTCTTCTTCATTTGTTTCTGATTCTTTTCCATATTCAAATGGGATTTATCTCTTAGCTCTTGTAATTCCATTAACTCTACATAATGAAACTGTAATGGTTCATTCTCAAGTAGCTCCATTTGGTGTAGTGAATCCAATGCAAGTAACTCAACTAAAATAGGAATTCTTGCTTTTTTTTCCATACACAAGTTTGTATGGTAAATTGCCACCTAATCTTTTAGGAGTCACCCTGTCAGCCCACAGTGTTGAATTCTACATCAAATGCCAAGATCTTTGATTATCTTTGAGTTTTATTCTAATGATCCTTAACAGATTTTTGCTAGTACTTTCAGCTAAGCCATTACCTTGTGGGTAATAATTAGATGAAGAGCTTAGATAGATTCCATGGTTGATAGCCCAATCTGTTATCTTAGCACCAAAAAATGCTAGAGCATTATCTGATATGATATTTGCTGGAACACCGAATCTACAAACTATACCTTCATAAAAGGATAGTATTGAAGTTTCATTAGCATCTTTCAAGGCTATTGCTTCAATTCATGTAAAATAATTTGTAGCAATTAAGATCCACTTATGTCCTCGTGGAAGAAGTCAAGTTTATCATGCCAACAAAGTCAAGACCCCACCGCATAAAAGGTTGATCTTGACTAAAATAGGCTGTGAAGTAAGCAAAGCTAAACGTTCTTTTCCAACAAAGAAAGCACATTTTTACACTTTCTAATCCATTCAAAACAAATTTCAATATGCTAGGCCAATAATAATAAGATTTCATAATTTTTAAGGCTATGGTGCATGTTGAAAAATGAACTTCCTACAGGTCCTTCATGAAATTGGACAATATTTTCTGAATTTTATCATAATCGCACACCGCATGAAACAACATTCCATTTATATCTCTTTTGAATAACATGTTATCAATGAAGATATAAGGTACAACTTGTAATCTAAAATACCTTCATTTATTCTTGTCCATGTTCCCCAGATAAGTTCCATATTGTAGATAGTTAACCAAATCCGGCCATCCATCTTGATTCCTAAATCTCATGAGTAAGCTTAGGTTGCTGATTTTCATGTTGAACCTGATTTCGATCAAGCTAATACGCAATTTTAGCATGCTGTTTTGAATCATCTAGTTCTATAGCTTGTTGTTTTTCCATATCAGCAATGAGATGTTTCATAAGCCTTTCCCTCTAACCATCTTAGGAACCCAAATATCAACATCATACTCGACCTTCAAGTATCCAAAGTTTTCTTTTCTCTCATTAAATTCTTTATTTAGTAAGAATGCTTTCACACTGGATGAGAAACAAGAACATGGATTTTATTGCTTGAAAGTATATACTTGAAATTCTTTAGTCCTCTCGAAAAGTAGAAAGTACTTTCTTTTCAAGAAATGTGTACCTTGTTTCATAATCATGCAAGCTCTATCCAAAGAAAGCAATAGGCTACTCAATATTTTCATCATTGACTTGAGTTAGTATAATTTAGATTGTTTTAGCTCCCCGCAAGTGCATATAATGTACAATATTTATTAAAATTTGGATTTGCAAGAGTAGGATCTTGAGAGATAGCTTCTTTGATTGATTCAAATCCTTCTCTCCCTTCACTGGTCCAAGAGAAATTTTTCTTTCTCAGTAAAGATATAGGGCTGCTGGTGTAATCAATGCCGTAAAATTTGGAACAAATCTTCTAACAAAGTTGTTTTTTCCCAGAAAACTCTTTAATGCCTTCTTATTATGAGGCAATGATAGTTTTGATATGGCTTCGGTCCTGAAAGGATTAATTGCTAAACCTTGCTTGGAAACAATATGACCAAGTAATTTCCCTTGATGTACTGAAAAGATATACTTAAGTGGATTCAAAGATATCCCGAATCTATTTGCATAACCAAAGGTCTCGCATTTAGATGTATCGTGTGTTCTTCTAGAATTTTTCAGAACATGGTAATGTCATCCAAATAAACTAGAATGCATTTATTTAACAAGCTCCATAAATCCATGTTTGTTACACGTTGAAACGCTGTGAGACTCAAAGCATTTAAAAGACCAAAAGGTATCCTTTTGTAAGCATAAGTACCTACTGGGTGGTAAAAGTTGTTTTATATCTATCTTATTCCCTGCACTAAAATTTGATTATATCCACTATAACCATCCAGGAGAGATAATCTATCTACACTAGAAACTGTTCTTAAAATTTGATCCATATTTGGGAGTGGGTGATGATCTTTTAATGAAGCCTTATTAAGATCTCTGAAATCTACACATAGTCTGATTTCACCATTCTTCTTCCTAACAAGAACAAGATTGGCTACCCAACTTGAATGCTTAACTAGAAATATAAAATCTGATTCAATCAACTTAGATAATTCTTTCCTCATTAGAGGCTCTGTTTTGGGATTTACAGCCTCGTTTATGTCTAACAAGTTTAGAATTTGGCTGCAACTCAATTGTATGTTGGGCTAAACCTGGGATCAAATCCTTTCAAGTATTGGTATTTCCTAGAAAACATCCTTAAACTCCTCGCAAAGATTAATAAATGACTTTTTTTTCGCTTAAGAAACATACCTTTCCAAGGAACAATTGTTTCCTTCATTAACTAAGATCTCTTTGTAATTATCGGGCAGGGTTGACATCTTAGTCTTCGACCTTTCTTAACTAATCGCAAGCTACAAAGATTTCTTCCAATGTGACCAGACTCCTCGAGGTAGTTTATTTTTCTTCAACTCGAACAATCTGGTCACCATATAAGTGTTGTAATTTATCTTGATTAATAAAGCAGTAAAACTCAGCTTCTTGCTACAAAAACCTCGTAAATTTGATCATCACTTTCAAAAACTTTCCAATTTGAATAATTATCAAATATTAAGGGCTTGAAAATTAGTCAGATATGAGGCTAGATTTTACTATTTTCAATTTGTTCTAGCACTTCGAATCTAGCACCAACTGCTGCAAGTCTGTCTGCATGCTTGTTTTCAGTTCTAGGAATAGACTGAATATTAATAGAGTTGAAATCTTCCATCAAGTCTAAAACTCTATGTCTATAGGACTTCATTAATGGATTCTTACAAACATTGAAATTTCTTACTTGACCGATAACCAACCGCAGTGACCAAAAATCAAGTAAAGATGTCGATACCTTCTTTTGGCCAAAAAAGTAAGCCATGAATTAATGCTTCATATTCAGCTACATTATAAGTACATGAAAATTGGATACTCAACGATGAGAAATACCTTTCGTTCGTTGGGGAAGTGAGCATCAAACTTGATCCCTGTCCTTTCTTGTTCTTAGCTCCATCAAAATGAGGCTTATAAATCCCTTATGCTGAATCTTTTGTTTTGGATAGCAAGGGAAGTGGTGTATTTTCTTCATGCATACAATACACACCAAAAATGTGTTCTTAAACTTCCTTAAAAGGATCATGAGCATGTTCTTCCATTTTTCTTTCATCCATGAACATGTTAGAAACACCATCTAATGCTAAAACCTAAGCTACCTCATCAAAGTGAGACTGATCTAAGGCTGAATAATTAGCCACCACATTTGGAGAGTGAGGCTCGATGTGAATTTGGCCAATGGTTCTTAACTAATGAGTAACCTTAGTGCCATAACGTGTAGTGAAAAATATGAAGTACCAATCTCAAGAGAGATAACCTCCTATTTTTGCTGTAAAATATCTGGATAAGCACAAGGCAAAGTATGGAGATAGATCCACAACATTGACATAATCGTAATAGAAACATTTAGGTAAGCATGTAACGTGACCTCTAAATTTATGATTATACCAACTGTATTAGTTGCGCACCATCAAGTTGTAAAACACTCTTTATCTCGTAGGCTCTACCGCAGCCCAACTTTTCTAGATACGATTGCTTTCGGGATAACTACATGCTACTGTACCGCTATCCACCATGCAATTATGAACTATATGTTCTCCAATAATCAATCACAAATAAAATGGTGGTGGTTTCTTGATGTCATGAGCATTCATAACTTTCTGAACCATCCACTTAGCTTATTTAATGTCGCCTTGTTCAAACGTTCAAAGGACCATGTATGCCTTCCTAACTTCCTTTTCTATTGTATTTAAGAAATCTATAGCTTAGCTATTTCATGAGAAAGTAAATCTTGTTGTCCTAGAATACTTATAGTGTCCCACATTGAGATGTTAATGTTATGTTTTGTCATTACATCAACAATGTTAAAAGAAGTAACCGTTTTAGAGACATATTCAAATGTCTTAGAGTAGGCCTTAGTGAAATCGATTCGCTTCAATTACCTTAGATATCTTAGGTATAAACGGCCTTCTTGGGTCAGTATGTAGCTATTTTTGATGGCCTTTATCAACCTGAACACTTGCTATTTTTTTAGGAACAACAATGGATTGTTGGCTAACTTTGGAATCAGTAGATGTTGTTTTATCAAAGTGATGAGGAAGGACATGCATATTTTGTTGTTTTTGACTTTCACCATCTTTCCTCGAGCCCTAGTAGGATTACAATGAAATCCACCTCATTAAAACTGACTAAATTCTATTCAAGTGCTTTCAACATGAGTTTCTCGCTGCCCACCCTCAATTTGAGGCATGAAACAATGTTTTAGATTGAGGTCAGGCAACAAGATTCGTATCTTAAAAGAATTTGGGAAAGTTGTAATCGAATGAGGTTGATTTCAAGGTTGACATCACTCTTTATAGCCATATTAACTAGGACTAAAGTGTTAGATGAACTAGGATCCTTCGGGGTGAAATTGTCTTCGTTGGTAAGGCCGCCTATTTTGATGATTCCGTTGATTTTGTTGATAAGAATCCCGATAAGGTCTGCTAGGTAATGCAATTCTATTTTTCAATCGGTTAACTTATTCCCACACATCAGTAAAGCTATAAATACATCATCTGATGGGGCTACAACAATAGGTTCTATGATTGTAATAGGATGAGGAATAAAGCTAAACTGGGAAAAAAAGGCATTGAAGGCCTGGTGCCAATTTTCCAACTGAATAAGGATATTTTCAGCTTTTATAGAAATATCATAAGCATCCATAATAGTATTACCTCCCATTGATTGAATCATAGTTGAAATATCACTATTCAAAGCTCTGAGGTAATAAAGAAAAGCGTGGTTAGCTTGAGTCTTAACACTTGGTGGAATTATTTCCCAAGTCCTAGCAAAACGGATGTTCAAGGGACATGTACTCATGAGTGGCTCTTTTTAATAAGAGATAGTTGTTTAATGTGAGATGATGATCCGAGTTATCCTAGAACCTCAAGTTTCAACAATTTTTCACCTAAGTCATCCCAAGTTCTTATGCTTCCAATTTCTAGGTTTCTATATCATCAAGGCTTTCCTTTTAAAATACGTAACTACAATTCTTAAAGCCACGTCTTCATGGCTGATATTCTAGACTACACATATGGCCGCAACATCTTCAATATGTTCAGCAGGTGTAACTTGATTTTCACTCTTGAATGATGGCAAATGTTTCATGGCAGCATTAGGGATGTCATGGTAAATTAGGATTAGTAATGGGTCATGTCATTAGTAAAGGTCACAAAATTCCTTGGAGGCTGAATAACCATTTAAAAAACTAGTATGTTAATAGAGAAATTGATACGTGGTGAAGGAATATCATGAGGAGGGTTGTCAAAACTTGCTATTATAAGGTAAAGTATTACCAAATCTTCTCTCTTCTAAAGTAGAATTTAAAGGTAAAGAAACAAACTCTGGAGGAATTGCTATTACCGATGATCTCGTAGTAACTTTTAGGCATGGAACATGCTGTAATAGTGGTCTGAAATCAGCTTTACAAAGTTGCCAAAAGATCTTTAAATATTTAGAATAAATTGCTGCAGTTTTTCCAAAGTGACTTTTGTAATTCACAAGAATCTGCATGGATCTATCATAACTTGCACATAGATTTGATTCATGTCCCACCGAGCATGCCAAAAACTATTATCTCACAAAAGTGCACCCTGTAGAGAGATGGTAGCAAGTTTTCTAAGCTTGCAAATTTTTATCTCTCCCTTTCGTAGATACAATGGAAACAACTCTGTGCTCAGGTATACTCTATTTTGAGGTGAGTCTCTAAAGATCACCTATGCCTAGTTCCTGTGCCGTATCCTAAACTTCTTCTTGGGTTTAATGGTAAAATATGACTGTAAATTAATTAAAACTAAGGTGACACATAAAATTTGTATGAGGGCTTTGACTGAGTATATGTACAATTGATATGTGAAAGGATTTTTTGATGTACGAACCAATAGTTCTTCTGTAAAATATCAAGGGAAAAACTCTTTGAGGTATTGAGGGAGATTATCAGAACAATATTGTTAAGCTAAACATGCACATTAATATCATGTAGGAATTAATGAGTTTGCAATAGGGTAAGATGATTAATCAAGGAATTTACATTCATAAGACTAAAAGAAAACATACGTAAGACCGCAAATAATTGGTATGGTACAATAGACTTCACACTCATGAAAAACTAGCAAAAAATTGCTTTAGTACTCCTATATCCAAAAATTCCTCCCTATATCCAAAAAGTCCTCCTTGTGCTTTTGTAAAGGCACACAATATATAGCAAAATAAATTTTCCCACCCTTCCTAAAAATAGACTAAGGTCAGTACTCACCATTATCCTAATTTTATCCTTTATTTAATAATAAATAAAGGGATAAAATAATACAAACTACTACAAAAGGCATTAATAGACTTTAATTACATCTCAGTCAACTAAAGTTGACTATTCTATTTTTAATAAGGCTAGGTGAATTATTTGTTAATAATAAGTTTTGCTTGCTAGGAAAGTCTCTCTCCATGAGCATGCAACTTTGTCTCCTTCTTTGTTCGTCTTCTTGTGAAGCATGCAAAAATTTAACTCTGTGTTTGCAAGAATAAAATAATTACAATAATTGTAATATTTGTAAGGTATGAACATCCACTGTGGGGACCACCTGCCAATGTGCACATGTTCCTTTTCTCCTTGCAGTATGTGAGGTCACCCTTGCATTTGATCACTAGTCTCCATTTGGTTTGGCCACCTTGTGGATTTTAACAAATATAAGGTCTGCCACCTTTGGGTAATATAGATGCCATACTATAGCTCTACCCCCTTTTGATAAATACATGCATGTATATCTTTTGGCCTTTTACATTCGAAAGTGTATAGTTTGATATTTAACCTTTTCAGTGATTATTGATGGCATGATTAGTCGAATTTCAATTTGAAATAATACACTATGGTTTGACTTTCAAAGTCATTGTAATGATTATTTATTTGATCGTATAACGGGTCGCCCTTCTCCATAGTGACTCACCCATCAATAATGGTGTGGCATGGCATGGTTAACTCAGTTCGGGCCGCTTTTGATGAAAGTGATTAATCTTGGGTCATTGATTTATGTCCTCAGTATTCGATGTTGATCTTCGATCGCGGAATTAGGTTTCAAAATGAAATATTTAATTTGGCTGGGTGGGAACTAATCGTGGTTAATTGTTTTGACTAAGCCTCGATCCCTAGACCTTGATCTTCAGATTGCTTTCAAGCTTGATCGTTGATGCTTCGACTCCTCGCCAGGGTTTTGTTTACTCTCTCTCTAGTTGGTATGGTAAAGGTGAACTAAAACTCGATGATCATTTCATTTGGATTTGGCTTGTAGTCAAAGCCTGGAATTTTTTTTTTTATGCCATGATAGTTAGTTGAAGCACGATCCTTTTTTTTTTCTTTTCGTGATCTCTCGTGGTGAGGTTTCTTTGTTTGAGCCTCTCTAGTATATGGCCACCATGGTCATCCTCTTAGAGCTCGGCTTTGTTTGGTTCTTGATCTTTGTGAGTAGTCTTAAAAGTGGCCACCATTTCTATTTTTCGAGTCAAAGTGAGCTAGCTTCGACATGGTTGAAATCTTCAAGTGCATTCCTTAACAAGGTAAGTGACTTTTGAATACTAGCTGAGCAAGATTTATCTTTAATGGGTGTCGTAAAAGAAGAACTTATTTTTACTTGAAGTTGGTTTCTATTTTATCATTGTGATATTTGTGATTCTCCTTTTTGCTTACCTTGAACAGTTGTGGAGGTGTTGTTGGATAATTTCCATTTTGGGTAATCTTTTATCACCCTTTCTTAAAGATATCTAGGTTCGACTAACTTGGAGAGTTAGATAAGGGTTTTCCCAATCGAGCTCTTAAAAATGACCATCATTTGAGCTTATGGCATTTCATTTTAAGTCTATGGCTATTACTGAAATATGAACCTCTTCTGCTCTCTATAAGCTTTTCATTTTCAGTGCTCAAAATCTATTTGGGTTCCATTTTCATAACAACCTTCCTCTTCCCTTAACTTCAAATCTAATGTTTTTGATTTGGGTATTTGTGTTTCACATACTATAGTGTATTTGATTTGAAGTTTGAGCTCGTGTAGATGTGTTGTCAAGAGAAAACTCGGTGGGTGAACATTTACCCTTCTCCACTGGGACTGTTTCCCTTTACTTTGAGTTGTAATAATAATAATCCTTGATGGGTACCTCAACTCGCTGGATTTTTCTTCTTGACTAGGAAATCTTTATTATTTGGGTTCAAAGTGTTGACCCATGTGGTAATTTACATAGTTTATCTCTGATATTTTGATTCAAACCTTATGTACTGATACCCATTCATGGGTTATTCATCATTGACCCTGATTCACACTCTTCTCTCCGATATTTTTTCGTAGAGAGCTTTCAGATATAATTCATTTTTCAGTAGTGGAGATAAAGTAATTTTTTCATTCTAGATACTTACTTCTACCTCTTCTCCGCATGAGTTCTTATGCTTTAACCTTAGGAAAACTATTATTTTGGTTTGCATTGAGAATAGTGTAGTAAATGATGGTTATGATTTTCAACAAATATAGGTTTTCAGATATTAGTTAAGGTCTCACATGAAATCATCGCTCAATTTTTTTATTCGGGAGAATCCATTTTGTTATAATCTACTGTCAGATCAAATTGATTCTTTGAAAATTATGTAGCACCTATTTGAGAATACTTTTTTAATCCTTTTCAACCGAGATCACTAACATCAAATTCTCATGAGATGAGTGCCGAATGTAATTGGTTTCTCGTACTATAACGCTTCCAATACCTAAATTTGTAAGGTTACTTGTGTTTCCCCTTCGCTCAAGAATCTGATAATTCATTCTTCCTTGATTATTATCCTAAACGATAATAGCTATAAAAAGATGCCTTTTTATTCGAGATTTGTAAGATGTGCTTATTTCAATGCTAAATTGAAAACCAGTGGGTTCTAAGATGAGTAAATATGGATCTTCTGATTTTCTATTTTGCAATCCCTCTATTCTAGAGCTTCTTTCGAGATACCAAAATCTCATTTCCTAAATAATTCCATCATTCTTTCCTTTCCTTAACTAGAACAATGGTCTTTCGATGGTTTCTGACTGTTCACAGACTAATTATGAAAACACCACATTTCAACTTGGTGAGCTTTCAATGTTTCTAAAAATTTATCTATCGACCGCTGACTATATCAATGTTCCGACTTTATGAAAATCATGTGAATCTTATTCCCGAAAACAGTTATAGGATGGATCCATATCAGAAAATTATGAGCTTGACTTTGATTCCTCATTGTTTTTTTCGTAACTACATGATCGACATATTATTTCGAAACTCGCGTCACAAATTCCTAAATGTTGAACAATTTAAGTTTGTTGAAATAATGTAGTTCCATTTCTTTTGTGCTTCAATAACGTATTTGAGCTTCATTACAACTTTATATGCATGTCGGAAAATTTGAAATGTTTATTTTTCGTGGTGAAGCTCCCTAGCAAAATTTTTCAAGAATTCTTTCTTCCTTCCATCATGTACTTATGAATTTTCTAATATTCTTCCTAGCTTATAACTCTGCACTCGCATACTCTTTAAAAAAGGTAAAAATACTTAGGCTTTTTGGCCTCTCTTATGTCCATGTTTTCTTCTTTTCTTTTCCCATTCTTCTTTTTGAGTAAGTAGACCATGTATGTAGTTTGATATTCAAGTAAATTACATCTCCTATTTGAAGAGATTCATATGCACGAACTAGGACAATAGGGAATAATGAATTGATCATTGAGCTCAGAATCATAATTAACTTTTCTTATTTTCAAGTAAAATGGCTTCTACAATGGAGATGAAGAAAAAGCTAGAAATGGAGACAGCTTTAATCGAAGAAAGAAACCCTAAGGCAATGATGGGTTTACTCATACTCCTTACTTTCTTTTTCATGCATGTCTACCTCTAATTTAAGTAGCTGTACTTTACTTTCCAATTACATCCCATATTAGTGTAGAAGATTTGAAATTTCCTTATGAATAAAAATTAATTTTTTTAAATGAGTCAGATATTTATTTCTACATTTCAGTCAGATGGATCAGACATGAACTAAACAACTCATTCATTTAATTCAATGTCTTAATAATGAAGTAAATAACATTAATGGGAAATCAGTAACGCTCAGTTATGAACTCTAATTTATGCCATCTGCACTTATGTTTGCTGTCCCAAAACTCAACACTTCACCTATTTTACAATTTGTGTCTTCTATCAAGACAATACAACTATCCTTCTAAGTGTCTCTTGTGTTCTTTTTTGGTAAAGGTATAATGAAAATTGTAGACTATGTGATCTGTTACATTTTGTTACAAAGACACATAACAGCTACAAATTTCACTTCACTTAATCATTAATTAATTCACAATAGTAACTAATAACATCAAAACTCCCTTAGCTTAGGCATACTTCACCCATGACCTTCATCATAACGATGAAGTTTGAGTTGCCCATTTTTGTACAAGTGCAAAATTGTCAACAGTAACCCTATAACAAGTAAAGAAATGCAAGCCATTTCTTTTAAGGTGGAACCCAAATCCCAACTCCTCCAAACTTTATATTTCACCAAAATACTTCAGGCTCTCCCATGTGTAGAAATACCCCATAGCATTCCCCTACACCATCCCTAGGACATCTAACCAAACAAATGCACACACATGCCAAAAACATTCACAATAAAAGAATATTTACACAAATAAAAGCAAGGAATTTCAAATGCAAAGCTCTTACCTCTCCATAATGGAGTTTGTTCCAAGTTCCAAACGGAAAGCTTTCCAATACAAAACAACTCAAGATCAATGAAACATAGCCTTGTAAAAATTCTGCAAACTTTCTCCAAAAGCAAGAGCTCAAAACAACAAAAAGAATTTACCCCAAAAGAAGTATGCAAAAGTGAAGCAACCAAAAGAGTGTAACCCCAAAACAATAAAATGAATTCGAATATATAGAAGGGGGAAGAGAGGAGGATGAGGCTGATCTATGTAGGATGCCACATCACACATCCTCAACTCCAACTCATAATTCAACTTCATTCTACAAAACACAATAAATAAGTAGGTGAATAATATGATAGTTTTACTTACACACTCAAATCAAGCCCATACACCAAAGGATTGAAATTAATTTCAAGCAAGAATTTCAATTAAAAAATTCAACTTGACTAAAAAAATGCATAATGAAAGTTTAAATTCGACTCTCCAACCACATGTATGGTTTGTAAACAAATTTAAGAGGTATGGGACAAGTTCAACTTGTCGCACAAGCCTCGAAAACCAGCCTCCGAGGATAGATTTGAATTTTTAAGAAATATGGTGTGTTTCTTACTTCAAAATTAACTTACATACCCTTACACATTACTTACAAATTTCTTACAACACTTTAATTCAAGGCTAACTACTCTATTCATTACTTTCTTATGACATATTTTAAGTAATTAACTTAACAACAAGATTACCCACACTATTACAAACCATACAATAAATAATGAAAGGGGTCAAAGCACCACAAAATAAACACATGCAAACATTAACAAAGGGACCAAATGAAAGAAAAAAAATACATACAACCCTTGGTCACATTTAAAGTGATCCTCCATTTGGGAATCCCTAAAGACAATCGAACACACAAAAACAATACAAGTTGCTATGGTGACCTTGCTGAATCTCATCTAAAATTCAAAAGTGGTGGTCTCCAATCTCTCGATGTTTGTTGTGATATTTTAATCCCGCAAAATACAAATATCTCCTTCGCCTCGTGGGCAATATTAACATCCCAATAAGTATAAATATAATTTCAAAATCATCTACATATATGTGAATCACAATAATCATCAAGAAAATTAGGAGTATCTCTTACAATTTCATCCACAACTATATCATCATCAATTTTAATTCAATTCTCATTTTCTAGGTCTACTGAAAATATCCAAATATCACAACTCCGAACAACATCTATAATGTAACCCCTCACAAACAATATATCAACATCAATATCTAAAATGTCTCTAATAACCATCATGCACCATATATGCATTGAAGTCCACAATAAACCATGCTCTAACATCTAACATCATACTCCTAAATAAACTATAACAATGTCCATAATATAGTTAGCATAAAAGATTAAGATAAATATCATAAGGTGTCGAAGGAAAGTGGGTACTAAAAGTATATCCTACGTATGATTTTTGTCAATAAAATCTACATTTTAATCCATGGCTTATGCCTGATTTTCATATGCTATTAACTCTTCAAAGAGAATGCCATCAATTGTATGTGAAAATAATATATATCAAATGAATAAATCCATATTTTATATACCTTAATCAGAATTTCAATGTCCCTTAGAAGTTTTTTAACACCTTCTCGACTGACGGAACTTGATGGTCCTAAAATCAATGTTATTAAGTTGCCACTATTCTATATTTCCTTGTGGAATTTTGGTCGACACATGAAGGAGATATTTCTGACTTTAGGTGTTAATTAGTTACCATACTCGTGAGATTGGAATAATGGAGGTAAATTATAAGGCATTCTTATTAGATTAAATTCAAAACTATATTCCTGAGGTTATGGTGTGGAAATAGTCATTTTTTTATCCACATTCTCATCTCATCTTTTTCTTATATGAAATTTTCATGTCTATTGATAATAACCTAATCTATGAGTGTATTAAATAACTTGTAGTCTTTTGTTTCTTGAATCAATCTTATGAAGATACATTTTTCTCCCTTATCATCTAATTTTACTCTTAATTGAGATAGGACATGTATATAAGACACATATCCAAACACTCTTACTATGTATTCTTTCACTCCATGCTTCATGTGTAATTAATTTGTTGATAATTTTGGTTAAACATATATTGATATTGTTGAATGAAAGTACTACAGCAACTACCAAATAATGATTTTCTATATACTTGGCATTTAACATACTCTTTATCATATCCATGATGGTTCTATTCATTCTTTCTACAACATAATTTACCTTAGATGTATGCCAGGAAGAACTATCCTTTAAAAATATTTACGCACCTTTTTATATTCTCATAATTTTTATCTATTTCCCACTTTGGGTCTCAAATAGGGATTTGAACTAGTGAAATATACCAAGAACTTAATATTTAGGCTTTGGAATTTTGACTATTCTATTACTATTAAATTCATAAATGAATCTTAAGAAAACTTCAACACATAAATTAAGGGTGTCACCATTTTTATACAAAATTAGATTGAAAAATCTCCAAGGGTGATTTTTACCATATTGCCTTGCCAACTTTGAATGATTATTTTTGTTGCTTTACCATAATACACCATTCACACATGTTTTCTTTTTACATATCATTTGTATAACTTTGAAAATATTTTAAATTATAAGCCTATACCTCTTAAAATTATATACCCAAATCAGCTTATAGCAAATTTAATTGTCTAGAATGATACTTGAGAAATCATCTAGTAATGAGTACATGAGGTGAAAGATTTGTGAAAACAACAAAAAAATTCTGGCATGGAGTTCTCAGTATGGTGATATATCAAGGGCTAAAGAGTAATTGATGTGGGTATCTATAGATCAAATCTAATTTGAGAAAAATATTAAAAATTTATATTCTCGATGACATCACTAGATCACTACTCGTAATCAAGATCGAGCATACGACAAATATGAGAACATCAGTGTCTCTTGAAAAACAAGTCAGTGGCATGGAATTCTATCCATCTTTACTTCAAAAATTGGCATAGAGGGTTTTCCTATAAAATATGTTGGGAAGACCCATGACTAGTATTTTAAAAAATTTACCACTTTTGTTTCAATGTATTTCTATTGGGAGATGTTGTTCTAGTTATAGGATAATTCACATAGTGGTTAGAATTTTGTACTCCTATTTTCTAATTTAGAAAGGGATATGAAGGTGTTCCTTTTTTGATATCTAGCGGAGGCGTCATTTTAAAATTTGGTCACTGAAAATATGTTGTATGAAAACATCTAGATAGAAATATATTTTCATAGATATATTTTAGGTTTAGGTGTCACTATGGAAACCTATTGTGAAATAATTTTGCAGTTTTTACTATGTTTGATTCTGAAGGTCTCCTTTAATATATAGTTCTGCTGTCTCAAGCAAAGGTGTAAAATATTAAGACATTTTCCTATATGAGGAAATGACGTTGTGCTAATTAAATTTTCAACATGGTGACATGAAGACTTTTAAATGGAATTAGTGGAGAAGGGAAATCACACTAGGTAACATGTTGACTTCGTATTTTTCGATTTTTTTAGTATAGTTTTGGTCAACATAAGATATCATTGGGGTAAGAATTTGGGGGAATTAGGGATGATTTTTGGAATATTTTTAGACTTTAGAATATTTTATAGGCGAGAGTAGTAAAGCATTGACTATGGTGGAATTGAGATGATCTAGTTTACTCACTAGAGAGATTACTTCGGGTGATACTCTTCTGAACTAATGTCTGATCCTCATGGAAAATATATGTTTTTCGATCATAACGAGACTGAAATTAAATATTTTCTTAGAAATTTATCAATATTTACATAATAATTATTCTTGAATGTCACTCTATACTCCTTGCGAGCTGATTTCCCAAAACCCATAAAATAATGCTTTATATTTGGAACATAATAAACATATAACATTGTGAATCTTTCTCTCCTTGTGTGGTTAGGTCCATTCTCCCCTTTCACATTAAACACATTCCATTTTTATTTACCAAAATTACGTATGACTTTACAGATTTATCCACGCATGAAAACATTTCATAAGAACAATCATAGGGATATTGTAACTCGAATCTTAAAAGAAAACATATTTTTGGAATGATCTTGAAATATCGCAAGCTACTAGGGAATGTATTTCACATATTCGACTTAATTTTAATATGAAAAGTTTTCCCTTTCCTATTATCAAAATTAGACTACATTTTACATTCATTAAAAAAAATGACTATGTTTCTTAAAATAATGACTATGAGATCATGGAAATTTTTGATGGCGAATATTAGTTAATTCATGAATATTATAGGTTTTAAAATTTGAAATTGGTCAACTTTTAGGATAGGAAGTAGGACTGGGTCGCCAATTTTTTTGGGTACAAATTGATTTAACCTATCAATTCACCATTCCCGTGAAATAGAAATTCATGATATTCGTCTTTATGTTCTCGGTCGATAGTATAAAATATGCTACCAACCGACAACATTCAACTTTATGCTACCGTCTGACAGTATATTATATGTTGTCGCGGATACCATAAAACATGCTACCCGATGCCAACATATTTTATGCTACCTGTTGGTAGCATACAAAAAAGCTACTGAATGGTAGCATTTTATAGTGATGTCGTTAGACTTAAAAACATGAATATGAGATTTTGTTTGCTTACACCATTTTTAGGGAGGACAAATTTATCATTGAGACGATCATTTTAACTACTAACATAAAATAAAAATCCCATACAAAATTAGCAAAAAAAATATTTTTTCCACAAAAAATCATTTTTTCAATTTTTTTGTTCGCGCAATATTTTGTGAGGAAAAATTTCTCAATTAAACCTAAGGCCTATTTAATCAAGTATTGTCAAAAATAATTTAAAAAAATTATGTGTTTTTGGCTGACGTCATATACTATTAGCCAAGAGCGTAATATATGTTGTCAACCAATAGCATAAAAAGTGCTACCCGCCAAATAAAATACATTTACATTATATTTACATTTTCTTCATATTTTCCATTAGCGCAAAAGTCATTTTTAATTCTTATTCTAATATACAATTATAATCATCATAATCATTTACATATAAACATAATAAATTCATAATAACCAATATATTTAAATTTAGTGGCTAATTTACCTGCTCCTAAAATGGGTCAGTATTCAATTGTAACACCCAAAAAAAAATAATATACTCATATATTATATAATTATAACCCTATTTATAAAACACACATTGGAATTTTATTTGAATATGCTATTATCCAAAGACTTATTGACCATGAGATTCTTTCATTAATGTTTATTATTTTGTTTGATCTGAAAAGTCAATTGAAATTTATTTAGTTCATATAACACCGCCCAAACTTTTGGCCACCAAATGAACTTAAAACGATGTTAAATTCTATGTTTAAAAAATTAAAAAACTTTGGAAGAAAAACTTTAATGAAAAGTGTATTTGGAAAGATTAAAAACAAAGGATCACTGGGAATACTTTTAAAAGTTTTTCCGCTTCATTACATAAAATTGCATGTGGATTACATGGCAAAAGTGGCAGCATGTCTGTTTGAA